>VZUA01099162.1:41551-53026 GCA_013401035.1 Horornis vulcanius | reverse complement strand
GAGTGCGTGTAATTTCTAACCATGAGGGAAAAAGACAGGAATAAGTTTAGTGACCTGCCTAGAACTGCATAGTGGCTTAAACCTGAACTCTACCCACCTTTCCATTCTGAATAAAGAATTTAAAGCTGGACTCAGAAAAAAACAAGAACTCAGTGGTCTTGGAGGAAGCTTTGACCTTGGGGAAACTTTGATCTTGGATAGCTGTGTTTAGAGTCCTGAAAGCTCCCCATCAGGGCTAGGGACTTCAGCTTTAATTCAAGGTTTGTGTCTGATCTGACGATTCACCTTGTGTAAATAATTTCTATTACCTGTTTGTATTTCCCTTTCCTCAATCTGTCTTTCTTATCTGATTAGAGAGGAACAGCTCCCTTTCACTTTAACACTATGGGGCCTGTGGTGTCTGTTGAAGCTGCTAGTTGCTACTGAAATGTAAATATTGATTATGTAGAGAATATATTTAAAAGCTATTAAAGCGGCAAATGGGACAGTCTGAAGGACAAACAGGTCAGCTTTGGAATGTCTCTGTGGTGAAGAAAAAATTTTTGAATGCCTTTGAAAAAAGACATGTCAAAATGTCCAGCTTTCTTTTACAAGTTTCTATTTCTGGGGGGAAAATCACCAAAAAGAATTGCTGCTCGTTATACTTCTTTACGTTAAAAATTCCGGCTGCATTTGCATCTTTAACATTCCTTCTAATTGTACAGTATATTGGGCAGGTTATTTCATTCAAAGCAAAGTGAACCCTTCTGGTTTTGCCCAATCCCCTTCAACGTGAAAGCAGTCCCACCTCACAGATCCCTCCTTCAGATGTTACATGTCATATATCACATGGCATATTCATGCTGTTGCAGTCTGTCCTACTGTAGCCATCCCACCAGCTCATCTGGCAGGTCTGTCCATCCTGACCTCTGTCAAACACTCCCTGAATGGCCCTCTCCCTGTTTCTCCTATCTGTCCTTCCCTCTGCCCTATATATCCCAGATGTTTAGGGATTACAGCTATCTTGTTGAGTACACAAGATAGTAGAGTCATGTTGCCTGTGCATGTGTACAGGCAAAGTCCCTATAATTTACCTCTGGCCTTTGTTCTTACACATATTTTATTCTCGTCCTGCTTCCAGACACCTTTGCTCCTGTCTCACCCCAAAGGGGTGCTAGCAGCTCTGAAACTACAGCTGCAAAGAAGAATAAGGGCAGGAGTAATTCCATAGTCTGCAGTGGAATAACTGGCTTGACAGACTGAGGCAGCTATTGATCTTTGAGTGCTCACTGCCACAGAGATCGTCAGCACTTCTGCAATTAGACGCTGATCAGGGTGAGGAAAGATTGGCAGACTGACTTCTGCACAGATAAGCCACATTATTTTTTTTTTAGTGACACAATCTCCTTTCCAGCAAGAATAATTCTCTTCTGCCTTTGAAGGTCTGCATGTTTTTTGGTTTGTTCTTCCCAGTTCCTGGTTGGCACTATGCAGTTGAGCAATATTCCCAGAGGACAAATTTTAAGAGGGTTTGTGAGAGGAGAAATAGAGATGTCTGAAAACTGACAGGATTCTGGCACACATGAAGTTAAAATATTTCCCTTCCACGGCAGTGCTTTTGTCAATTCAAGACTGACATCCAAGCATAACCTGGAAATTGAGACCTCATTAGCAATTCTCTAAGTTGCTGTTTTGGGGTATATCTCTTTTGAGCATAGGCACATGCTTATTGGTGTGATCGGAGTGGTTTCTGTGTGCCTCTGATTGGTTCAGCAATGGGTCCATCTCTCCATTTCTATACACGGGACCACAGATACTGCTCTGCTGCCATTGCTGCTTCACAAAGGAGCATTTGCCCTACTGTTTTTGCACTTTACTGCTTGAATTCCATCTCAAAAGTTATTTGTATTTTAATCCTGAACCTCTTCAAGGAAGATGTGAGCTTTCTTCACTATGAGAGAAAAAGACTTCAACATGTTTGTCATGGGATAAGATTTTAAAAATGCCCCCTTTCACAATTTGGATTTATGCTTTTTTTCCTCTCGCAATTCTTTAGTCTTTTCTGGTTTAAATAAAAAAACCCAAAAAACTATTCACAAGCCTGAGATATTCTTAATATATCTAGAGCTGGGATGGGAAGCTGCTGGACTGGAAAAAAAGTGCAGTTGGTAACTCTTCATAGAGTAATAAGGCAAAATAACTTGGATTATCAGATAGCCAAGGAGCAGAAAAAGAGCTACAGTTCCTTTTTTGAGAAGAAAAACTGAGAGAGTAGTCAGGCTGAGAGAGTCATGCAAGCCATGTAAGAGACAAGGTGCTTGTTGTAGCCTGTCCTTCGCAGGTAGTTTGTGCCTTTCTCCTTTGGACTTGATAGCGCACCTCTGCCTTGAGCTTCCTCCACTGCTGGCCATCTTATTCCTGTGTCAGGCACAAAACAGTTCCATTGCGTGCCCTTCAGCAAAAGGTAGTTCCTGTTCTGAGGGAATTATCATCTTAAATTGGCAAAGCTTGAAGGAGAAAAAGGCAGAGGGATGCCCTGTTGTGTCAGGCAGCAGGTCAGCGCTGCAGCCGGGCACAGAGCTCAGGTCGCAGCTCCCCCCGGCGCTGCCTTCACGGGCCAACAGGGTCACCGATAAAACCAATTTGGAAAATTAAGCTGTTAAATATAAATGTGATTTGGCTTTAACAGCGGTGGAAGGCTGGGAAACAGGTCGTGTCCGAGAGGGCTCTGTACAGCTATGTTTGAAAATAAATTGTTTCTCTGGAACAGAAATGATGGGAGATTGCGAATATTGAAAAAAACTCCATCAAATCTACCAAAAATATTACAGCAAAATCCTGTATAAACATATACAAAGCTTGCTGGCTTGTCTTTTCATGCAGGCTGTGTTTTATGCAAATAAAACTGAAAAAAAAATTTAAGCAAATCACCTCAGAGAGAATGAGCAACTAATGCACACATTGAATATAAAAATCCATATGAGTTCTTTTCTTTTTCAGAAGTTAGCAAAGGTCATTGAGTCCTTTGAAGATTAATTCCCTTTTTAAAAATCCCAATTCCCCCAGATGCAATCAAATTGTTTCTTCCAATGACCACAGATACAATCTCAGAGCCAAATGCTGTATTGTGCATCTGTCAAAGCTGCAAATCACTGTCCTAGTATCCTATTTCCGAAGAACGGATGCAACCTTGTGGTATGTTCTTGTTTGTTGTCTGCACTTGCTGCTTTTGTTTAATAGCGTTGGCTCCCTCCCTGTTATCTTTGCTAAGAATATCTTTAAGTGAATTGCACTGCCTACCAGTGGGAGCCTGGACTCAATCTCTGAGCCAAATGTACCTTTTTCAAGTCTGGGTGGAAACTAGAGTACACTTTTTGCTACTCCTCCAAATAAACCAGTGTAAATCCTGCTCCTTTTCCCCTGCTGCTACATTTGGCTGCAGGTTTCTTTGTATTGCAGATGGAGTCCAGGTGCCAGGTACCAATGCAAATGTGCCTCTGTTCACCTGTCTCCCTTTCCTGACTAGCCAGATTGACCTGCACTATTTTATGTAACTTGGAGGAATGGTGATTGCAAGGAGAGAGCATATTTGAGGGTTAAAAGCTCCCAACATCATCTATTTTTCTGCTGACTTCCCTTCCCTTTGAGTGCACTGATTTTTCAAGCTTTTCTGCATAAACCGTAGTGCTGATTGCATTTGAGATTCCTCTGTGATCACATGAGTGTAGGAGCCAGTGTATTAAGAAAGACAACAAATATTTTGTGAGTCATGAGAGTCAGAGCGTAGTGTTGTCTTAAATCTCTTCCCAGTGAAATCGATATAAATTTCCATATGGACAGAGATAAACCACTGCTAAGAGCTTTGTGGGGTGTACAAGATACTGGACTATTCATCTTACTCCATCCAGCATTGCCTTTTATGGAGTAAGAAAATTCAGGTCCTAGTCTGGCCTTGGTAATGCTAAACTTCTACAGTTAGTCTTTCCCCGGTTCAATGACAAGAAAGGATTCCTGTGGAGCAAAATCAAAGGCTGTAAGAATGGAAAGGTCTATATGTCAAAAACCCCCACCATCCACTCAAAAGCAGTTGAAGCTACGATCTCCTTCAGCAGGTGTTCTCTGGGGGAGAGCCACTTCTCTGTTAAATGCTGCATCTCTTATTTTATTCTGAATATACCCAGCTTCAGCTATCTCAGCCTCAGTTCAGGGCACTGTAGAAAGGCTTGGCCTATATATTAGTCTCTCAGGTTCATCCCATTAAGATGAAAAGACCTAAACATGCCAGTCACTTTGAAATATTAGGACAATTTATATGGTCAGAAAGGTAACAATAAAAAGAGAGAGTGTTTGCTCACTATTTTCTTCTTGCTGAATTTTATTTCTGCTTGATTGTGACTTTTAAAAATAATTCCCTCACCCCTGTAAATTTTATTCATTCTGTGTCCTTAACCGAGTTCTCTAGTTTTTTCTCGCTCTTAGATAGCAGGCTGATGATGTGACCTACATATTTGACATAACATCAATGAAGAAATAATGAATTGAGACTTTCTTTAGTGATAAAGCCCATTTTTTAGGATGGACAATTGGAATGTGTTGGCTCTGATTGCTACATCAGGTGATAGCGGGTGCTTTGTCATCTCTAACTTTTATTTTCAGTAACATTCTCTTCTGCCTTATGGGATCATTTGTCTTCTGTTGGTAAATTCCCATCTGCACTCAAAATGACTTTTCAGTGCTGTATCGATGGATGGATATAGTCAGCCTCTGTCCCTTTAGTCTTCATCTGTGCAGGTTCCCATGTTCTTTTGTATCACAAATTACAGAAGGGGTCTGTTTACAAAAACACTTCTGTTGTCGTTTTTATGCACATCAATTTATCAACATTTTTTTGCTTCTAGAGTGATGTTATATTTGCAGAAAGAGAAAATGCCATTTAAAGCCCATTTAAAGTACCTCAAGGAATAAAATATTATAAAAAAGTTTTGATGCAAAATCAGTTGGATTTCCCTGAAAGTCAGAAGTCCATATTTGACATTTTATTAATTAAAACGATATAGCATTTTTGGGTCTTTTTTTCAGGTATGAAAGTAATCCTAACAATCTTCCTGGGTACTTTTGGTCCTCCAGTCCAAATCCGTATTGCTGCCTACAGTATAGTATAGCTTTTCAGGATGCTGAGCTTCTGTGAGAAGACTGAATCAGTGATTACATTTGACTTTTCATTCCTTTTCAGGAATGAATAACCCATAGGAGTATTCAGCAGGAAACAGACCTTGTGCGCTCAAATAACAGTGCAAGGCTGCAAGAGCTGGAGGAGTTCAGGTACAGCTCTTGGGATTGCTCATGATTACATGGCTGTCCATCATGGAGACTGAGTGATGCCTTGGTGGTGGGGTTGTTCCTGTCCTGCTAAATTTTACCTATGTAACCTCTTCCAAAATCACTTTCACCTTAAAGGTTCTGCATAGCCAGACTGAAATGCAAGAGGGCAATATGACAAAAGAAAAGTATACAACCTATATTCTCACTGGTAAAGCACAGTAGTTCACTTTCAGTCTAAAGCACGTGCCACAAGCAAATGCCACTTCTCTGTATCACAGGCAGATTTCCTTTTAGCTTAGTTTTATCTCTTTTGGAAAAGTTTGCTTTTCTTTAGCCTTTTAAATGTCATGTTTTAACAGCATTACTGTAGACAGCACTACTAGTTGCAGAATTTTTAAGGCCATGTGTGTATGTACTGCTTATCTCTGTGTCACAAGTCCAGACCCTAGATCCACAGGCTAATTTCAGCTACTGTCAGGATTAATTCCCTAAAAGGTTTTCAAGTGCTTTGTCTTTTCTGAAGTAAGTGTCCTCTGTGAACTCTGCTGCCCTAACACCATCCATTTCCATCCTATTCCTGTTTGCAAGGGTCTAACTCAAGCTACCATAGCTATTACCCAAACATTGTAACATACAAAACTTTGAAATTATTTTTTCTAATCAATTGATGGTAAACTATAGAAAGAGTAATTTCTTCCCTCTCGTATCTGGTTACTAACTCTCTAGTAAATACTAAGTGCTGTGATATTAAGTGACTGTTCTTTAGGATGTTTAATTATCCCCCCCAAAAGGCCCCAAAGTGCTACTAATGGATCCTCTGGCTCATGACACACATTACTGTCAGCTTCCTTTGCTTCTGATTCTCATTCCAGTAACACCAAAAAATGGCACAGGTCCTGGGAAAAGAGGAATTTTTTGCGACATGATCTCAGCCTACTTCTGTTTCAAAACACAACATTTTTGTAGTTCACTGATCTCAAGACATTCTAAATAGGTCTCTTTTGGGGCTTGCTTTGCAGCGCGGTGTCACTGCAGGTGCTTTCCTTTCTTTTGTGCAATGGGAAATCAGTTAAGGTTCCAAACCCATTCCCTTGTGGCTGTTTTAGGTAACTTGACTATTCATCCCAGTCCTTACATTCGTTACTACCCTGCCTGCCTCTGCAGGGAGGAAACAAATCCCTGACAGTGACAGGCTACTGATGAAGACTTCCCTCCTTGGAGTAGCCGAGTCCCTTGGACAGGCATATCCTTTGGCCTCATAGAAAAATAGTGTGAAAAGTCTGAATTAAATGGCAGCAGAACAGTCTCAAAAAGCCAGTCAGGGCAAAAGCAGTCACACCAAGTACCTTTTCTGACCAACCTTGGCAAAAATGGGCAGTTGTCTCAAAAGTGGTTTTTATTTCATTTTTACATCTGTATGGATTTTAATTGCTGTAGCTTGAAATACAGCTAGTCTGATTCCTGGTGACATGATGTGTCTGGTGAAAAATGGGGATGATAACTTCCCAGGGAATGGCTAGTGCTTCAGACCAACTGCTCTGTTAAACGTCTTGGCTGCCAGATGTATTTCAGACCTGCACTGCTGCATTTCATAAGCCATGGAATACAGTTTGTAAGAGCAATCATCTTCCCAAATTGGTCATTACCAAAGTTAATGACCTGTTTATTAGAACATCAACCTTGGCTTTGCCTCATGCTGTTAATTAACAAATCTGTCATTAACTGCTGGTAGCCATGACTTTGTGCATGTGTATGTTTATGGGAGAATAGGATAGAGATCCTACATTAGGCATATTTAAGGTGGTATCCCTGCATATTGATAAGATTTCATTCCTCTATGATTCTCAGAGAGTGCACCATGCACTTGTTGTCTGTTGTTTAACCTCTTTAGGGACCTGCTTTGTTTACTGTTTTAATCAAATTCTGCATCAGTTTCTGCAGGTGCTCCCTGGTTCTCATATACAATATATTCTCAACAAATGACAGCTTTGCACTGGCTTTACCCCTGCCATAGCTGTGATTTGTGATCACTGTGCATTTGGAAATGCACCCAGAGGGGCAAAGGGTTAGCCTCAGAGCAAAGAAATTGTTTATTATCAAAACTTCTCCCTGCAATAAAATTGTTTGCTATGCAAGAGGTACCCATAACTAATTAGCTATTTGTTATTTTCAAGAAGAATGAAATCTATAATTGTGAGGTCTGGCATAACATCTGTCTCCTTAGAGAGGGTTTTGAAAACCATAATTCAGGTGAGAATTACAGATTTTATCCACCTTTGTTGAGATAAATGTATTTTGCCACTCCTCTTAGCCTCCAGTGCTAATTACACTGTCATAAAATGCCCTGGATTAATGAGGTTTCAAAACACACACATCCATTCTGGCCCCCTTCTTGGTTCTGCCATGAGCCCAATGTGAACAAATTCGAGAAGAAAGCCCATCAAAGAGGTTTGCAGAGCAGGGGCAACCTTCTGTGAGGTGTCTGAGTTAGTGTCATGATGGATTTCCCAACAGGAAGAGCTCCTATCCATTCATTTCTTTACCTGTCTTGGCATCCATCACACATGGCATCGACCCAGTTCATCTCACTGACCCACTGTGAAAGTAGCTGTATTTCCCATGCTTAGTTTTACTAAGCAGCACTGACTTGGGGAGGGTCTAGCAAACATCCTGTCTGGGTGGAGACAACAGAGTGTGGGTGAACACATGGCATGGGAAGGACAAACAGAGGTGCAGGGACCTGGTGATGGTGAAGCACCCAGGCAGCTTGAGCCAGCCTGTAGCACACCTCTCTATAACAATGAAGTCTCAGACAAAATAACTAACTCAGAAAAAATAGCTCCTTGGGCAGATAGCCCATTTTCAATCTGATGAGAATCTGTTTAACAGGACTACTTATGGATCTGAGCTGGGTTTTTTGTATGTGTTAAGGCAGTTTGGAATCCAAATCTCTCTCAAACCACCTGAAAATTAAGTCCCCTGAGTACGATTAAAAAATTCCACCTTTGAGCTGTATTAGCTGAAGGCATAGATAACCTTTTCAAGGTCACGAAGAAAGGCAGGAGTTAAACCTTCTCCAGTGCTCCTCTGAGCAGGGTGTCCTGCCCACCCTGGCACAAGATAGAGGGAGATGACACTGAGGTTACCACGCAGGTTGTTGCTGTTTTCAGTCTCTGTAAGGATTGTCAGCACCCAAAGCATAATGGATTCTACAGAGAATAGCTGAGCAGTCCTTTTCCTTCACTGGTCATTTTACCTGGTGCACTGGATTATCCAGGAGTTAAACTGTTTGCAAATAGTAGCTCCCTCACACTGCAGACTCTCCTTTTCTTCTTTTTTTCCTGGGGACTTTGCTGTTTTAAAATAATCTGTCTATATTTCATCAGTGGACAAAGGAGAGAGAAGAGAAATGGACTGACGAGACCAGTGTGTTTCATACATCATGGACAGATACAGCAAAATAAAATGTAAATTTTAAAAGTCACTCAGACGAAACCTCAATCCCTGAGCTCACTCAGCTGGCAAAAGACAAAACCTTTGCTTTCCATCAACTCTTAGTTTACACCTGGAAAAACAAAATAAATAGGGTATTTCAGAACAGGTGCTTCAAATCTATTTTAACTTTTGAAATGTACACTGAAAACAACACCTTCTAAATAAAATAAAAATAAGAAATGTTACCCTATTCAGCAAGTTTTCAAGGAAGGAATGTAACGAAAGACTCAAATCTTGAAAGGTGTCTTGGTTTAACCTCAGACAGCAAAGAGGTGCCATGCAGCTGGTTGTTTACTCCCCCGCCAGAGGGACTGGGGAGAGAATCAGGAGAGCAAAAGTCAGGAAACTTGTGGGTTGAGATAACAATAGTTTAATAGGCAAAGTAAAAGACACACATGCACACGCAGACAAACAAGCAAAGCAAAAGAAGGAATTATTTCACAGCGTCCCACGGGCAGGCAGGTGTTCAGCCGTCCCCAGGAGAGCAGGGCCCATCCCGCATAATGGTGACTTGGGAAGACAAACACCATCACTCCAAATGTCCCTCACTTCCTTCTTCTTCCGCCCTCCTTATCAACTGAGCATGATGACATATGGTCTGCAATATCCCTTGGGTCACTTGGGGTCAGCTGTCCCAGCTGTGTCTCCTCCCAGTTTCCCATGCATCCCAAGACTTCTTGCCAAAGTGTCGGTACAAGAAGCACAAAAGGCCTTGACATTGTGCAAACACTGCTCAGCAATAACAAAACAATTTCCATATTACCTACACTGTTTTCAGCACAAGTCCAAATCACTAGCCACTGTGAAGAAAATTAACTCTAGCTCTGTCAAAACTAGGAGGGACAGCAAGTCCAGTTTTAGGGTGAAAACATTTAAATCTGATTTTTTTGTGATTTTGGTTGGCAGGTGTCTTAGCAAGTCTGAACTCAGAAGTTCTTTGTAGGCTCCAGACTGCTCTACCAACCTAATCAGAGCCCTGGTCCCTTTGGAGGTCTAGTGTGATGCCTAAATATATACACCTAAATTAGAGAAGCCATCAAAACAACCCAAAGCTTTGACTGGACACTGGAGCCTTCATATAAATGTCAAATAAGTAAATGATTCTCCATTTGTGGCAAAAATCNTGGGATGGTTTAACAACACGTCATTTACAGATGGAGGCCGTTTGCAAAATGCCTTCTGCCCAATGCAGTGCCTAGCAAGCAAACATTCTTATCCAGGAGAACAGGACTGACCAGCAACAAAAACAGCATTGTTTTTGGAAAAGCTAAAAAAAAAAAGGTAAAAAAAACCCCAAACATGCTAGGTAACAAAAAGCCTTGAATACTCTGGTTTGCAGCGCATAAAAGAAACAGATATAAAAATTCACTGGCTACATACAGAATTTCAGTCACATTTGGATTTAATTCAGTGTATTCTACAAAGAACTTCTATCAAAAGCACCAGAAAAGAGTTTTGTGTACCTTAAAACATAAAATTCCAGGTTATAATAAAATTCCCTCAGCGGCAAAAACGGTTTTTACCTTTTACTTCCTGGGAACAACATACATCCATTACAAATCCATGCGACTAAAAAAGCACTGAAGATATCTAACAGGGATAGAATAGAACTGGAAACAACATGTCTTCTGTAAATAATTTCTTTAAGACAGCAGTCTCCTTACCAGCTAAAGATGCTCTCATCTTAAGTGCATCTGGCATTGTCAACAAATCCAGTGTCTTTTTGCATGATTGATCATGGAGTTTAAAGAAGTGGTTTTTTCCCTGATAAGTAAGATATCGTATTTATTCATCTATTACAGAACTCCTGTAGATAATTAATCACTGCCATCAGCTACTTACAGCTTTTAAGGGTATGTGTGAATTCTCTAAGTTAACAGAACAAAAACTCCAGGTGGAAGGTTAATAGTACTTTTTAAATAAAAGTGACATTGTAGAATAGGTTGGCCACTGCCTTTGTGGATTTGGTGCTTGCCTCACGGGATCTCTCATGAAACACCATTTCCAGTAATGACAGGCCAAGGTTGCACCTCGTGGGAGGCAGAGTAGTTGTGCTGAAATCTGGGGAACCATCCCTGCTGGAGATGCAAACTTCTGTGGCTACTGCCAGCTGAGAAAGAACCCTGCCTTGTCATTGGGAAGTGTGACACAAGGCTAAAAGCAGAACACAAAATGTGTCAAACACACACAGCATCCCACGGGCAAACTGCCTCTGGACCTCGGCAGTCAACAGTAGGTGTGATCATTTTATGCCTCCCTTCGTTCTTCCTAGCAGTGGGTAAGAGTGGACCTGCTCAACAGTGATGATAAATCACCTCACTTTAGGACAGGTGATTGTCACTCTACCAGTTTGTCCAGTGTCTGCATTGTTTTCTTTCAAAGGCTTGTCTTTAAAAGCAGCAGCATAAGATCAACTGTCTCCTGCTGAGCTGTTGGGAAAGATTAGAAGGAAATTTTTTATTTCTGCCAGCAGTGGCCACATCAGATTGCATGAAATCTCTCACCTGTATGTGCACAGCTCCTTGGGAAGTCACGGACCTCACACCTTGCTAACTGATGCTGTTCATCTTGATATATTACCTCCTACTGAATCTCTCGCTTTCAAAGCCTTTGGGGAAAAGTGCAGATAAATGGTGGAAGATTTGTTTCTTTACCCATTGGTTTGTACAAGTACCTGTG
>VZUA01099161.1:0-11590 GCA_013401035.1 Horornis vulcanius | reverse complement strand
AAAAAAACACCCCAATACTACAAACAAACCCCAAAACTCCAACCAACCAAGAAAATCCAAACCATTAAAGAACCCACAACAAAACATTTTGCACTGAAGACACTAGAGGGAAACTCACTTAAAAGCAGCTGCCAGTGCTGAACAGTATTTGTCTCAATGCACTGTACTCAGCAGACTGGAGAATTTCAATAGTAATTCACCATTTCCCCTGATCAGAATTCTCTCTTGACATATTCCACAGGTATGAAGCAGGAACGTGTTTAGCTCCTTCATTTTTTTACAACTCCCATTCTGTAAGAGTATTATGGTAGAAATTCTACAATAAAACAAGTGCACAGCACGAGCCCAGAGCAGCAACCACACTCTCACCATGGCTGGGAGAACCTGCCTTTCACACCTAGAGACTTAAAATCATCTCTTGCTGCTTGTGCTTTTAAAGTTTCTTTACAAATGCCACCTTTAACATCATAACCTGGCAGCTTATCTGCATTTATCAGCAGCACTGAAGCTGCTGCCCTAGATCCAAGAATTAATAATTTCAGCTAGTCAAAGATCATTAACTTAGCAACTTTTTGTTCTTGTGCATTCTTTTGAAAACACTCATCAGTAAACAGGTCAGCTTCTGCCCTCAGTAACTTTGTAAGGCAGCAAAAACTCAGTGTGCTCCTTTACAAAGAAAAACTAAAGTAAAAAAAATGAGGAGCTTCAGCTCTTCTGAAAATGAGAAAGCTGGAATACTTAAGTGAAAATTGCTATTATATGTGAATAATGTACTAGTGTAATAAATTGTTCAGATAGTGCTTGCCTTCTGAATTAATCAGCTTTCCTGAGACTCGAGAAACTACCCCACAGAGTTTACTGAGCTAGAGAGAGAGAGACTGGTGTGACACTAACACAGTCCTAAGCTAGACAGAATCCTTCCCCAGTGGCTATTTCACAGCAAGAGCTGCGAGCCTAATAACCTTGGAGATGACAAATAGCCTCTTAGCTCAACCTAGAGAAGCCTGTGAGTATAGCCCTTGTTATCCCCCCTAACTCATGCAGCAGCAGTGGGATGGATCCCTAGCAGGTGAACACGAATTCAGAGCAGCCCCTGACCCAAGATTTCCAACACATGAGCACAGCCTGTTAACCAGTCACCACATCTGCTTATGGCTTTGTACTAAAAAAATGATTTAACTCTGTGTATAGGGGACATCAGAAGGCAAACTAGGAGAGCACGTAAGTGCTCCCCCCTCAATGTGTTTTTTTACAAGGGGTTGGCCCAAACCAAGTCCTCCAATTTCAATCTGCCCATCCTAAAATTTAGGATATATAGGAATTCTGGTTTGTTCCCTTATGAAGACAGGAAGCTTACCTCAACGTTTGGATCCAGGGCCAGACTCAGGATCACTTCACTGAAATGAAGAGTCTCAGACTGAAGAACACCTTCCCACTCCTTTGCTGATGCTCCAGTACTCCCATTTCTATGGAAATAAGCACCCCTTTTTTGGATAGCATTCATGCTAAAACAGCTCCTCCCAACTCTAAGCTGAAGTTACTAATGCACATCTTTACACATGAATTATTTCCTACATCTATGTTTTGACAATACACTTAACTGGAATATTTTTCATGCACGGGGCGTACAAAGTGAGTCAATGGAGTGTTTGTCCTTAAACCACTATCATACACATATTTTGTTGAAGGAAAAAGGGCTCTAAACCCTTCAATACAGACAGTATCTGGCTTCCAGACAGTGGCACGACGTAGTCTTCTGCCTTTATGGTGTTGTTCGTACAGAGTATGTCAAAGGCCATTTCAAACCTTCGAGGTATGCAGGTGCATTTTCAGGACATGGTGAAAATCTCTCTCATGACCATGGTCTTTCAAAGCTTCACCTTGATTCCACTTGACACTCATAGGTTCCTGATGAAGGGCATTCCTACTTTTGTAGGACAAAAGGAATTTTAAAGGGCTTTACTGGGTTCTGGTGCTTAAGCATAGGTAAACAAAAACAAACCAAAGAAAACCCCAGCCAAACAATGCCCACCCCCTGAATGCCTCATAGCATCTACACCCATTCTGTTTCCTCTCCTCTCCCCTTTGAGTGATGCAGTGTGACCAGGGTTTTTCCACTGCCCTACCAGCACCCCCACAACACTATGCATTGAAGGACTTTTGAAGACTGGATTGTAGCTGGAACAAGACTTGAGAATGTGCCATCGCGTCACCATTCAGCACTGTTGTATTATTTTTTTGGTTTGGATAGAGGATTCTCTTCCCAAACCCGCTATAAGCTCTGACAGCAGCAGGAGACCTCCAAGTCTTCCACAGCAATGACAAGTTTGGCACGGAAAAGCCCAGACATGAAACACTCATGGCAGTGAGCCGCAGCTTGACACAGAAGCAGAGGACGCACAACTGGGAAAAGCTCACAGGAAGGGCATGACGACAACCATGCGGATGAGTTGATGCAACAGCAGCTGGGCCTTGCAGAAAACAACACTTCCCTGCATCCTTCCTCCCCCTTGTTCCTTTGACTCTACTGGGGCTCCGGTGGTTTGAAGCCTCTGGGGTTAGTAGAAATTACAGCGTCAAGGGTGGCACTTTTGGAGCAAGTTTGCACAAAACAGGAGGTGATGCTGTCAGATGCCTTGCTCGTGGTGTGTTGGGTAACAGGACATCTCTTCAAGGCTCAGGGGCCACACGGGGGAAAAGTCAAGAGAGGGTCGAGGCTCTCAGGGCCCCTGCTGGATTATGTGGCTCTTGTTTCTAAGGACAGGGTCCTCGTAACTGCTAGCGCAAGGTGGTGTGGAGTTTTCCAAGGGTAAGCCCTGCTGTTGGTATCCGTAGTTGACATTCCCACAGGGGAAGTGGCGGAGCCTAAAGAGAGGCACTTCTTTAACACTTGCGGTTAGGGAAGATGGCTCTAAGAGCAGGGAGGAGCCTGGCAGCCGGCCAGTCACAATGTTGGGCCCCACAGTACAGTTTCCTTCCTGTCCCAAATTCTCCCTCTCGGGCCTCTCCTTCTCCACCAGAGAATTGTTTTTGCTCGCCTGCTTCTCCGCAAACCAGGAACCGTAGGTTGGATTCCAGAGGTTGGTGGGCTTGTTTCTGGAGCCCCGGCTTTTGTGAAGCTCAGAAGGGGGATTGGACTGGGCATAGGCCATGTTGATGTGTCCCCCCCCTGTGGCTGACTGCACCTTCCCCAGCACTGCCGGTTCCAAGGCTCCCACTTTCCCTAGAGACTTTCCAGCAGTGATGGCTGATGGCAGGGGTGGTGGAGAAGGCAGGGTTTGCTTATCATCCTTTCTGTCTTGGTGTGTGGAGACCAAGAGAGGAGGAATTCCTTCTGGATCGTCGGGGCGCATCGCCACCTTTTCCTCCTCCTCAGCCGATGGGCCGTACTCTACTGGCAAGGCGGTGTTGATGACATCGGGATCCTGCCGAAGGGAGCAACGGGAATTTCTCAAAGTCTGCAGCCATACACAGGGAATGACACATCTAGCAGCAGTCATGCTATGATCTCAACACATCCCACCACCCAGAGCCCACATTCCATGAGGAATGCAAGCAAAGTGCAGTTATGTGTGAGATGCAACAGGATATCCTTAAAATCCAACTCTTTAAAAGGAAGCAACCCTTAAACTCACCATAGAACAGTGAGGCACAAAACCAATGAAAATAATTTTTTACGTTCAGCAAAATTTCCTGTGGGAATGTTTTTTGGAATCTGTATCATCTCAGAGTTCATAACACTCTCAGATAATATTGAGAAAGTTGGAGCCATGTAAGTATTGCCTCCACACAACAAGAGGGAATGGGAACGCAGAGTGAAGACAGCACTGCCAGACCCCTTGAAGCCCAAATCCATAGGGACTGCAGTTCTGAGCTAGTTAAGCAGTTCTGAAAATTAAACTGAGAAAAAATGTGGTGATCTGGCAACCTTTACTTATTGCTATATGCCATGGCAAGCTACAGATAGCAGAAAAAAATGCCTCCCAATCCCAGGATCCAAATACATATAAAAACCAGATCAAGCTTCCCAAATAAATAGCAAGGGAAAGCAAACTGAAGCAAACAACAGTGAGATCATACAAGGAGCCTGATGCAAGCAGGAGAACATTTTCCAAACTGCTCTACTCGTCACAAGCTAAACTGGTGGTAAAAAAATAAATACATCAGATTTTGGTTTGGAAAGTCAGCCACATCTTTTCCCTATTGCTCAGCCTACAAATACTCACTCCTGCAGCCCGGCCATCTCCACCTGCCTTCTCCAGCGCTGTCAGATTCAAAAAATTGCCAACAGCTGCTGAAACCACCTGCAAAGGGTGTTCTGAGCTGGGACCATTTGTGCTCAGTGCTGACTATGCCCTAGGGGTAACCAATGAGATGGAGTGGCTGGGATGAGGCACGTGAAAGCAGTGCAGGTGCTGGCCTTTCTTTGCTCTTTTGCTTGCTGGAATCTGCGTCTCTGTAAGAAGAAGCAGAGCTACAGGTGTGCTCTTTGTAAAGCTGTGTAAGCCTGTGTCAGCCTGTGCCTTTCAGCAGCAAAAGACATGAAGGATCAAGCACCTGACGAGGCGAATATCCCAGCCAGGGGTCCTAGGCTGACATCAGTCTCCCTGGACTGCTGACTGCATCAGTACAGTGTTGCCTCCTCATCTCGTGTCCTGGCTTGTCAGACAGCTTCTCAAGAAGAACCCTCTCCACCCCTCCAAGGTGAATGAACACCAATACCTGAGTGCAGTACTCAATCCTCTCCAGGATTATGGCAAAGTTTGGCCGATCCTCAGGCTGGTGCTGCCAACACTGGATCATAATGCGGTAGCTGGAAGGGCAGAACAGGAGACATTTGTGAATGGCAGATCCTGTGGGATGTGACTACTCATGGCAGCTTAGGAATCATAGACACTCATCACCATTCCTGCTTCCAACAAATAAGAGTTCTCTGCCTCTCTGCAGTTGGACAGCTGATGCACTGGTAACCACTGGAATGTGACTACTAGCAGGCTGAAATCCACAGTCTTTCAGAGAAATTACTCATCCACCTGAAATCCCTGGGACAATACACTAAAGGCAGGCAGAGCTACAGAGAAAGGAGCCCAGTTTTCCCTGCCTGTGAACAGTCTGATGCATTGAAGTTTCACAGTTAACCTAAGATAGAGAAATATTGTGTCATTTTTGACCAAACAAGCGGTGGCCAGGATTTCTCAAATGGGCCCTGAATTATTCTCCAAAACAACAGAAAAATTAAATATTAGAGAAATCACTGGGACTAAAGTTTAACAAGGCAGATTAGCCATGATTAGGTCAATCTAAAAAGTCATTAACTTTTGAGTAGAGAAAAAGCATTTGAAACAGAAACTCAGTTGCATGAATATATCAAAGTTATAGTCTCATACACAGGGCCAGGGCAGTTTTTAGGTGGATCCATCCTTCCTCCATTGGTGACAAACTCCAGAACCTCCTGGTTGCTTTTACTGGGGTAGGGCATGTATCCCAAAGAGAATATCTCCCACAACAATACGCCAAAGGACCTGAGGACAGAAGCAAAGGAAAAATAAAGTGAGGGATACTGGAATGACCATCACCAGCGGGCAATGCCCTTAGATGCCCTTAGGTCCAGTACCATCAGCATTGCTCTTTGCAACATTTGATCAGGCAGCTGGTGGAAATCCTGCTGTAGGATTCAGACATAAATAAGCTGCACAGTTGTAACAGTGAACTTTTAAACTTTTAACAAGTACCAGTAGTTGACTGTTAGGTGAGTCAAGCCTATGATGTAGGTAGGTAAATATGGCTCCTTTGCCCTTGTACTCAGCACTGTCCAACTGGAGATAACAAAAGTGGAAGTCAGGTTATCCTTTACTGAGGCACTGACCACTGCTAACTGACCACTGACCACATAACTGGAGTTACGGAAAGCTTTTCCTCTGGAATAACTACCCTGCATGAAATACCATGCTAGTGAATCCCCACTGATGCTCTGAGGCCCACAGGCCCCACCTGTCACTCACAGTACAATAAAAACACTCCCTAGCAAACACAGTCCTGGGCATGGGTGCTGTGGCCTGCAAAACCCTGGGGCCAGTGGCTGGGACAGGACCCCCTCCAAAGCATTCACCTGGTCAGCAGCTTGGAAACCACAACCTCATTGGTTGAAGTTGTAGAGAGATGTGCAGCCAGGGGAAACTCCTCTGCTTGGTGCTGAGACAGGCAGAGCTCAGCTGTACAGGAGTGTGGACCTTGCCCCTCTGCTGGGGCTTGCTCAGGAGCTGCGTCCTGGCCCCCAGCCCCTTCCCCTCCACATACTCTCTTGAGCTCTTGCCTCCTGCTCACCTGATTTTCCTCCCCACCCCAGGAGTTCCAAGTGCTGCTGTGGGCCAGGAGAAAGGCAAAACTCACAAAACCCACGACACTCTTCTCTGTGACTGGCAGGATGGACCATGTCTACGGCCTCCCATGCTGCTTTCCTCAGTGTGGGACTAATGCTTTCCTCCCTGGAGCAGCACTTGCATCTGCTTTGCTCTCCCTTCCCTGCCCACTCACCTGCCCTGCAGCACGCACCTCTGCACAGGCTGACCTTTCTGCTCCCTTGTCTCCTCAAACAATGCTGGCTTGGAAAGACCCAGCTTGTCTTTTTAGTATGTGAGAAGTGAACAAGAATGTGTGCTTTTTACAAAATATTCACAGTTTACAAAACGGGTTACAACACAGACAGACTGGACGGCCGAGGAAAGGAAGCGCACCATGTGTCAGTTTTTGATGTAAATATCCCTTCCATGAAAGCCTCAGGAGGCATCCATTTGACAGGCAACATTGCACACCCACCCTTACGATAGTAGCTGGCTCTGCAAAAAACAAACAAAACAAAAGAGTCAGCCAAGAATTCAGAAAACGCCATTAATAAGGGATTTTTGTAATTGCAAATATTAAAATTATGAGCCAGAGGAGAAACTAATTTAGGTGGAACAATCTAAGTGCTGAAATGACCTGTTTCTTCTCATAAAAGTAGCGGAAAAGAGCAAACCATGGAAGTGCTATTTAATCTACATAACTTCAGGCCTGATCTGGTAAACCAGTTATCCTCATCCTCCTGGGGAACTACTAACACAGTAACTGCTGCTGGCAGAGTACTCCTCCTGTCCTGTTCAACCACAGCAAGATCGCCTCACCTCGTCTCACACATGATCATCTTGGGTACACCCAGCAAGAATAAACCAAACCTATCCCATATATACCCACTCTAAAGCACTGTGAGTAAAATGCAAACCCCTCTGTAGGAACAAGGAACTTGCTGAGGAGGATACCAGGCCGTTAGAGCTGGGACACTAGCACAAAAATATTTCTGAGATAGGAGTTACAACAGTCCTTTAGAGTCACTGTCATTTAAAATAAAATCTGCAAGCCCCAAATCCCATCCTGGCAGTTAAGGGAGGCTGTATATGCAAGCTGGTATCACTGATCATAACTGCACAGCCTGAGCATCCAAAGGATATTCCTGGACAAAGAAACATATGCAGGCTTCAAAGGCACCTTTGAAAGCTCAGCACCAAAGTGTTCATCTTGGCAGTTGGTTCTGCTGATTGTGTGAGTGTGACAGATGCTACTTTGTCCCAGCAGAGCCCCATCTGACAGTGGGGAGGCATGGGGTCTCTTTGTGGAGGGAAAAAACCCAAGCAGCTCTAATACACTTGGGTTTTTGAAGGTAGCACTCTGTTTGCATCACCTCAGGCTGTGATACTGTCAGAGCTCAAGCTAAGCAGAGCCAACCCTGGCTTAGTAATTGCACAGGAGAATCCCCAAGCAGGGAAGAAAGAAGGCAAGGCACTGGAATAAACAGTGCAGCTGACTGAGCACAAGGCATTCCTTCTTCCGAGTCAGGGCAAATCAATTCCTCAGCACAGCAGGATATGAGCTGCACTTCTAGAGGTGCTCTATGGAAGATGAGACATCAAACTGCAGCCCTGACTGCTTATGGTCATTAAAGATTTTCTGGCACTTCTTGCAAGAGCAGAGGTAGTTAACCCTGTGTCCTGGCTGAATTCCAGTTTGGGTGATTACACTTTCCTGATCTTCTTCTGCACCTTCCTCCTTTAGCCACAGTAAATTGAGTAGATTTACTGATGACACCAAACCAAAGGTGCAGGGGTAGCATCAAGGAGAGAGATTAAACTCAGAATGATTTGGGATCATGAAACAAAAGGGCACATCAATGCCATTCAGTGTGGAGAACATAAAGAAAGGAAACCTAGAGCAGAGTCTAAGAGGGAGGAAAAACACCTTCGATGACCACTGGACTTCACTGCCCAGGAGAAGACTGTCAGGAGAAGCCTGCCCAGGAGAAGTCTCCAGGACAGTTTAAGGCAAATACCAGGAAAGCAACAGCTGGGATTCACCAGGCTGGGATCTCTCCACTCTTGCCTCACCAGGGTTACACAGAGCAGCACAAGAGCCTGCACAAACACTGCTCCTCCTCCCTCATTTCAGTGACCTTCCACTTGCAGGTACCCTGGGTGTGGCCCTGCTACCTGTATATATCCCGGGCCATTCCAAAGTCTCCAATCTTAGCCACTCTCCCAGGCCCTCGACAGGTAAGGAGGCAGTTTCTGGCAGCAATATCCCTAAAAGGAAAAAGAAGAAAAGAAACAGAAAGAGAAGAACCACTTAATCATCTGACAGTTTTGCAAGTCAAAAAGAAAATAAAAAATAGTACCTATTTTCGTGAGCTGCAGAGAACCGAGAACAGCCAAAGAAGTCAGTGTTTATGGATAGCTATAATGTCCCCAATTCCAATCTATCCCCACAGCAGGAACAGATTTGTTCTTTAACATTTTCTCTTTAAACTTCACATAACATCTTCCAGTTGAAAGGGTGGGCCTCCTGTGAGCCTCCCTTCACCCCAGGAGCTATTTTTATGTCTCTAAGGAGTGCAAGAAGAGGAGGTGACTTCAGCAATGCACTAGTCCCAACATCAAGCTGTCTGGGGGAATGATCCACTGATCTGTTCCTACTGTGCTTGTTGTCAAAGGCTGTTGTACTGCCAGAAACAGGTGGAACAACAATGTGCAGAGGTGTTTCTCTGAATGCTGGAGCTGTGGGGCTGAATCTGTGTACGCAGGTAAAGCTCCAAGCTCTGCCTCTGCTGGGCTGGAGAAAACCTTGAGGTCCGAGTAACACAATGGCACAACTTGTGGTGACTCTCAGAACTGTGAATTGCCACCTCTGCTCATCTCTACTTGTCAGAGAGATTTTAGATGCTTGTCAAACACCCTGCTTTGCAGGAGCAGTGGCCACCTGATGTTGCCCCTCTGGCTGTGCTTGTACAGGTGTTCTTTGAGAGGGAGAAGAAAAGGCTTCCAAAATGAGCAGACAGGCACTAAATAAAATTCATGATAGGGAGAGCTTTAAAGACTTCTGTCACAAGATTGTGTCAATTTGCAGGGTAGCCAAATAGGCTGCACAAATGCAGGCCCTGAGACAGGGCTCAGCATCTTTGGCAAAACTACAGACCTTTGCCAGCCTGATTTATAGCAGTTCCTCTCTTTATTGCTTCTATGATTCTAATTTTGTCTACTACTTTTAAAGGTATCCAGCCACTAGAGTGCAGCAGGACACAAACATATGGAGCAGGGCATTACCAGCCCGTGCTGGCCTGTCTGCAAGCCCTGCCAAGGCTGTGCTCACCTACCTGTGAATGAAGTGGTTCTCCTCCAGGTACTGACACCCACACGCAATGTCACGGGCCACGTGGAGCAAGTCCAGCATGGAAAGGGAGGAGGGCTGATTCTGCCAAAGGACAAGGCACACATATGGGTTAAAAGCAGAAACCTGGTGAGTTGTCACTGACAGAGCGCTGGGAGCTCTCCAGCAAGCGACGTACCTCTGATGTTAACACACAAAGGGATTAGGAAAATGCACAAGAGAGAGTTCATACCCATGAACTATGAAAGGATGTGCAGACACAATGTTATACAGATCCCAGAGACAGAATCAGAACAGACAGAATCCGCCAGATCAGATTTTCCAGCTCCATTGGGATGCCCCTGCAAGAATTTCCCCCAGTTCTCATGGCAGATTCTTCTGAATTTTCAGCACGAGTTTTGAGATTGGTAGCCTGAACTGCTCTTCACTAAGTTTCTCTGTATAATTGCCAGCTCCTCTCTAAAGTCACCTTGAACTGTGGGAATGACATTTTGTATACTGGCATGAATCACATTTGCTCTTTCCCTCCTCCACATCTGTGTAGGTTTTATCTTGCCCCTTAGAGCACTGACACAGTTTTGTGTAGCCAATGGCTATGGAAGACTAAGGCTGCCAACTCCTTGTTCCTGCCCTTCTGATGAAGTCCACAGCCCTTGCCAGGAGGAGCCAGATGCTTTAGTGGAAAGGGCAGGATTCGCACTGGTGCTTCTCAGCCCCTGAAGCCAAACCATCAGCTGCTGCCCTGAGGTGTGAATCAGTGATTCCTGTGGTGAGATTCAGTGATCCCTGTGGGCAGCCCCGTGCGGGGGAGGAAAAAGCTGCAGCCATTTGACAAGAGTGACGTCACAAGCAATTGGGTGGCAGTGACTGGTCATGCCACAGCAACCATCTCATAACTGTTTATCAGCCTTAGTTATTGGACCAAACAAGCTTATCACACTCCTTAGCTCTCTCTCAGGACACCAACCAGTCAGTGTAGTCCCCAAAAGGCACACCTGCCCTTGAGGCATTCACAGCAGTGCACAAATCAGCACAGTTTCTCCAGTGACAGGGACTGCTGGCTCTCCAACCCATCTGTTGTAATGAAACATGACTCCAGATGGATGCAATGCTGGCCATCCCACCTGATCTAAACCACTGCAAACTAGGACTGGAACTAAGTCCAGGCTCTGCAGCAGCTAGTATTTAAACAGTGGTCATTGGCTGGCAAAACAAAAAACCAACCAACCCAAAAAACCAAAACAAAGAAACCCCAAAAAACCAACTTAATGTCTTCTGAAGATACTAGGGAATAAAAACAAAAAAAAAAACCACCCCAAAACTGGCCTTAATACTTGACTAATGAAATAACTGAAAAATGGTGCATCTCTGTGTGAACAAAGCCTGTTTTGTTCAATGCAGAGCCATAAACCCAAATATGATCTTGTTCCACCTGCCTATATTTTATTATTTACACAGTGTAGTTCATTGCATATATATATTTCACCGATTTTTTAAAACATCGGACTGCATCTCCTCTTAAACTTTCCCCTTTACAGAATAACTGTTTTCTGCAAACATAAAGCAGCTCTTTCCCTGCCATTTTGTGGGGAAGGGGGAATAATCTCTTTTACCTCTGTGAGTTAAAATGACTCACCAGCTACACAAGATGGCTACAGCAAGAAAGAACGCACGTCTTCTTTTTCCCTTGCAGGGCATAACCAAGGGGAAATTAATATCTCAATCTACCCATTCCTTGCTATTTCGAGCAAGGGTCAGAAACCTGAAGAGAAAACTGAATAAAAAGCCCAATTCTTTACTCTATAATCGATTTCAGACTCAAGCTATACTGTAAAGCAGTCAGTAGGCTGAAGCCACAAGCTGATTTGAACTGTATAGCTTTTTTCTCTTTTTTCTTTTT
>VZUA01099158.1:0-10384 GCA_013401035.1 Horornis vulcanius | reverse complement strand
GCAGCGCGGCGAGCGCCGGCCCGCCCGCTCCCAGCGCCGGCCCGCGGGCTCTCCGCGCAGCGCCACGCCCCGCGGCAAGGCCTCGCACCCCTCCGGGCCTCCCCTCAAAAAGCTAAAGCCTCCGCCTGGGGGGGAGCGGTGCAATCTCCCCAACTCTCGCCTCGCAACGCGCAGCCAAAGAACTCCGAGCTTGATCTTTCTGACCAGAGGAGGTTTCCTTCGCCTTTGTAGAGGACCAAAAGTTACGCGATGCTGGCCAATTACATCAAGATTTTTCCTTGTTAGCTGAGTTCTCCGAACTACCTTTGTGCACATCACCGCTATTCCTCAGCCCGGTTGTCAGGGCAGAGCATAGACTGTCAGCTGCAGATTTACACTAGCTCCAGTAATCCACTAGCTCTGTTCATCTCTACATCCAGGACATAAAAGCTCTGGCGTCTACATATTTTGCAGAAAGCTTCTCTTAAAGGAGGAAGCAGATCGGCTCATAAGCGATAAGAAAATACAAGAAAGAGAAAATAAAAGAAGAAAGGCAACATTAAATATGCTGAAAATTAGGACTGAAAAAGCAAGGCATACGAACCCTCACCTTACAGGAAAACAAACATCAGCTTTTAAATGACATTTAAAGTGTCATAACCAAACAAAACATTACTCACTGAGAAAGGTGTATAGAAAATGCCTAACATTTGTTCTCTGATAATATATTTTTTTTTACTTGTTTGGTAAGAAAAGTTCCGCATTCTTCAAAGCCCCATTCTTCTGTGTCAGTAAATCATTAAGAACCTGCATGTGCAATAACAACTTTCCTTGTCCTTAACAATCACTCTTCTATAGGAGCAGGTTTGTCCAGTATCTCAGACACACACACACACACACTAATAGTCCTTTGTCAAGAAAAACTTATCCAAGCAGATGAAATCTAAAATAGCAAGTTATGTTCTGGTAAAGAAAATAAAATTTTAACCTTCCACCTTCTCCTATATTTCCTCAGTGCAGAGACTAAGAGCAAGAGTTAAATTCTGTGCAACCCTTTTGCAAGGCTTTTTTGTCATTGCAACAAGATTCAGCCATTGGTCACTCCCACACCTTACAACCACAAAACCCCACAATATCATTTGCATTTCTCTAAACCAAGCCCTTTCTTCCTTTCCAACCAACACAATGATAATTATATGGATAAATAATCGTGAAGAAGTATATTATTAGTATTAATACTACTTTCACCACTCTAATTTGGTACTGGAGTGAACTATCAAAGGACATGCCAAAAAGCATTCAACCAGAGAAGTTCAGAAAAGTCAATTAATAGAGAAAAATGCTAACTTTATTATCTGTCATACATGCCATGAGACCTCTTTAACAGATGATTCAAAGTCTATTTTGTCACCACAGCCCCTGATAGAAAATATTTATTATGCATTGCTCCCTTGGCAACAATGTATAATAACCTATCTCTAATAAAGCTGCTACCTTGTTGTCCAAAACAATTAACTTTCTCAGATTTCATATCTTTAGGTGTTCTTCACTATTTTGGAAACATTATTTGTTACAAATGTAAACATACTAACCACATCATGCTCTTATAACAAGACATATTTTCTTCTTTAAGCTACCATTTACAGCTAGGGCAGTTAAACCTGGAGGAAAAGAAGGGTCAGGAGGGATCTTATCACTCTCTACAACTACCTGAAAGGTGTTTGTAGCCAGGTAAGGGTTGTTCTCTCCTCCCAAGTAGCAAGTGGCACGATGAGCAGAAGCAGCCTTAAGTTGTGCCAGTGAAGGTTTAGACTGGATATTAGGAAAAAATCCTTCACTGAAAGGGTGACCAAGCATTGCAATAGGCTGCCTAGGAAAGTGGTGGAATTACCAACACTGAAAGTGTAGGTGTGGCACTTGGGGTTTAATGGTTTAATGTTGAACACATCAATGTTGGAGTCCAGGGCATGTGGAAAACCCCTCAAACTGCCTGGGGGGTTGGTCCGAGACCCCAGCTAGGACCCCAGGAAAGCATTGCCTTTGACCTCAGTCCATGGGAGAAACTCCCCACACTCATGGATGAAATCAGAACAACAAAGATTTGAATAAATAGTAGTTTAGTTTGTCACTGGGTGAAAATGTGTAGGTTTGGGTTTTCTTAGAATGGAAGTGAATGAAAGCCAGATGGAGAATTTGGGCGATGTCTCATCTCCTTCTTCTCCTCCATCTTCTGCTGTGACCGTGGCACAGAGTGGTTGGTAGAATGGATTTGAGGTAAAAATTGCGTGTCTAGAATGGGTGATAATTATTGGTACAAAACTGTAAATATAGTATGTTTTAAGAGTTAATTGAATCATAAACCTGTAAAACAACCTTGTAACCTCCATCCAGGGTGCTTGCCAGCTCTGTCTTTCAGCAGCCTAAGCCTGGCATGAGGCGGCTCACAAACTTTGAGATGAGAAACTGAATAAACATCTGCAAAGACCGAAGCTGCAAGTTCCACTCTTCCTTTCATACCCTGGTACAGGACTTTGTGGGAAAAAAACCCTAATTAGGGGGTTCTCAGGAAGGGAAATTCCCACACATCAATGCTGGATTGATGGTTGGACTTAATGATTTAGAGGTCTTTTCCAACCTTAATGATTCTCTTTATTAATTTCACTCATATTCTCACTTTCTCCTTGTTTGTCAATTCCACACTTGGTTTGTAAAAATAAGAGATTACTATTTGCATGCCAGATTTCTATAAAACTTCGTTGTGAGGGTACAAAAAAAAATCAAACTATAAGCTCTCTCTAAAATAAATGTGGAAATACATCTGTGGGAAGAAAGAGATTTTGAAATCACATCAACCTTTCTTAAACTGGTCTGGGAAAATTACCATGGAAGTCTATTTCTTATTCTTCTTTGAAGTGATATAGTGAACGGAAGCCGTAACTCCACAAATCTAGCCTGCTCAAATATTCCTCTGTAAAGGGTCACTGTCAACACAGCACCCACCTGTTGCAGGCATTTTCTTGGAAGTGAATAGACACTCCT
The DNA here is from genome assembly GCA_013401035.1 of Horornis vulcanius. Classification (NCBI taxonomy): domain Eukaryota; kingdom Metazoa; phylum Chordata; class Aves; order Passeriformes; family Scotocercidae; genus Horornis; species Horornis vulcanius. The sequence continues at coordinate 7,366 of VZUA01099158.1, read as the reverse complement.
GGTCAGTATCTTGTTCACTGAGCAGACTGTACAAACTTTGCTGCAAACAACACTGAGAAACTGTCACTGCATAAAATGGTCCTTCCACACTTTCACCAGCTAATGTTGCTCCATCTTTGGAGCAAGCAAGCAACAGACATGACATGACTACTTTCCACATTGATAATGTACAACATTCCAGGCATGCGTCACAGTATTGTAGTTGAATATTTACATCACAGAAAATACTAAATTCATAAGAAATACACACATTCTTTTCCCTCTAGGTCAGGTAGTCATCTGAACAACTTGGTTGCAGTCAGCCGTGGTAAGCTCTCCCTCTATTGCTTGACAAAACACATCTTTTTCAAGGTTGAAAGGATGTTTAGGAAGAACACTTTCACTCTTGTAACAACTTCAGTGACCACAAACTGCCAGGTATAACAGACAGTATTAAATATCATTGGCAGATCCCAGAGGAGGTTGTACTTTCTGAAGACCACTGCAACAACTGTGCCAGGGCTGAGCATTCTTACACTTAGTTAATACAGCAGCACCAAATTCTTCCTTCAGGAGTCTGGACCTTTTACAAGACATGTCCACTGACTTTTACAGCTCATGAAAGCAGTCAGTTTGGCTCAACATTTAATCTCTTATTTCAGCAATACAAAGAAAATCCAGGTAGATGACAACAATGCCTGTCCCTGCTTACAACCCTATGCCTCAGCTTTCTCAAAGTCAGGCTCATTGCGGCATATTTTGAAAAAGTATCCCTGGAATAGTTTAGCTGAGGTAACTCCGGAATGTGCATGTAAATGAAACAGAATCATGAGAAATTTAATAGAACATTCATCTAGCCTTCTGCAGAAAATTATTATGCTTGGCTTGTTTGTTTAGAAATGGCATGGCTTATTAAGGAGAAGGAAAAAGAAACCTGCCTTGAAAGGTAATATAGTAAATGTTGACCTTCTTAGCTTCCAGCAACACATCTTTGTCATTATTGTTACTGAACATGCCAGAGGCTTGACAACTAGCAAAAATACACTCCCAAAAATTATAGCACATCTCTGTTGGTAAATGTCACTCCAGCATTGGAGATAATTTTCATTTTGCTCTCATCTCTATTAATGAGCACTGCCAGAAGCATTTCAGTGCTTTCAGTCATCTGGTTGTTGGTCAATGAATGAAGTACTGATTATACCTGAAGCATGAAAATACAAATCTTTATCAGAGTTTTTCCACTGATAGTGTTTAATCATACCACCTGATTGTCCCTTTAGTTTTACAAAAATGTCACTTACTGTCTTTGAAGCTGTATATGGGTTACTGATGCTTTAATGATCTAACTACCTTGGGAGCATTCCTACAGTTGAACTCTTGGTGAGTTTTTCGAGTGACTATCTTTTTGATCTGACCAAATTACCATAATTTGCCACAATGCCAATTTTCTTCCTATGCTGCTAAAATTCTATTCATAAATAAACAAAAAAGCGTCACTTGGATCAAAAAGTGGGTAAGATTGGAAAGAAAGCATGAAGGTTTCTCTGTGCTTGCCTGCATCACCATCTACAGTTAGTCAGTCCTTTGTGGCAGCCTCCTGCACAGAGTGCTCACTAGGTGCACTCAAAATCACCTCTTCTACCCAAGACCTGCTACCCCTTAGGGTAAAGGTCTTCACTTGTTATTGCATCTGGGGAGAAGAAAAATAATAAAGAAGTGAATGTAATTATTTTCTTAAATCATAACACTAAAAGCAGGGCATCATTTTTAATACAATCTCAATCTGTGTGCACAGGCACCTATTTGTAGTACATACACTTAAGTGCAATGCCTCTTATTAGACATTTTCATATTGAATCCTGAGACAGATTTAGGGCTTTTCCAGCCATGATCTGTGTTGAGTTCTGTTCCTATCTTTATAATAAACAAATTAAGAATAAACTGCTCCAGTTTTAAAGATGGGCTTATTTGTATATAGTAAATTTATTCTTCTGCAAACTTTAGAGTCTTTATAATTTTGAAATGCATTCAAGATGGCATGAGCTTGCAAAGTATTATATATACAATTTTAAAACTATTTGTAATTTTGATTCACTATAAAAATGTAACTGCAAGTATAATTCTTGGTTATAGGAAATATAAACAATTTCTGAGTGTAAGATACTATAGAAGTAAATCAGACTTTTTAATACAGATTATGAATCAACACTGAGAAAAATACTATCATCTTAATTAACCGAAATAATAAAGAATGCTAATTAGTGTCTTAGAGAAGGTGTTTTATTTCTTTGGATCTGATAGGAGGCATTTACTGCTGCAGGATCAAGTGTCTGAACAGACAGGGAGAGAGTAGCACCCTAACAAAACACTTGGAAGTGATCCACAAGACTTTCCCTGGGTATTCTTTTTATGTAACCTAATAAATATTTTTATGTAAACCAGTAAATATTTTTTTTATATCAGACTTCTTTCAGCAGCATAGCATCATAGAGATTGGAACACATTTTCCCTTCTGTTCATTGATCTCTGAAGAAAATTGCACATATAATGAATCACTGAGAACAGGTGCAAAACTTTATCCTCTCAGAATTAAAAAAAAAATAAATAAATTCTGAAATGTTTTGTGGCAACAGTTCTATAGCACAGAGTGAAGCAATGCAGTTGTGGGAAGACCTTAGTCTGCATATGCTCAGGCATACTAAATACTTTTCTCTTTCCTCTGTAACCACAACCACCCCTGGCTTGAGATGTCAAGATATGTCATATTGCTAAAATATGATGTAGACAAACAGATTTGAGGACCTAAGGTTTTCCTCTACTCTTGCTATAGTGTGACTTCCATGGTAGTGTACTGGAAGAAAGGAGCTACTGAAACACAAAGTAACAACCCTTTATTTATCCCACAACTCCTTCCCTAAAAACCAGAGAGAGAGAAAAAGAGAGAAAGGGAGAGAAATAAAATGCAAATAAAAAACAAGGAACTGCACAATACCACTGCTCACCACCTGTGTGGAATATCCCTTTGGCCAGTACATGCCAGCTCTCCTGTCCATGCTCCCTCACATCTTTTTGTGCACTTCTTCCCTGGCAGGCAGAGCCTGGGACACTGAAAAGTCCTTGATTTGGGGTAAGCACTGCTTGGAAACAACCAAACATTGGTGTGTATCAACATCATTCTCATATTGAATCCAAAACAGCATCTTCTCAGGAGAGAGAAGTCATCAGAATAAGGATGTAAAAACTATCACATGCCAACTTGTGAACATTATGAACATATGTTTTCAAGTGAAGGACTCAAAGCAGCACAGAAATCCCCACACTTGTTTTCCATATAGTGCACATACATGCACAAGTACACATTCAGACCACATTGAAACTTTTCCAACAAGACTGTAGCAACAATGAGAAAAGACTGATTGATTCAGTCCCAAGTATTTTGTGACAAGAAATTTCTAATTCCTTTAGCATTTGACAAAACTGACAGAAATTATCTCACAACTGAAAAGAACACAAATTTTCACCAAACTACTGCAGTATTCTAGAATCTTCTTCCTTACCAAAAGTATTGATGAAAAAAAAAAATGGCCATTATGACCCCAAACCTTAAGTAAAAGAGTGACTCCCATGAACAAGGTATGCTGAACTCTACATTAACAAACAATTAAAAGAAATAGTCCCCTAACTCACAAAATTTTAGAGGAATTCATGACAGTTAATAGTAACAACAAAGACTGTGGGCCCTTCCTCTTCTTTTCACGGTTGACTTAATAATCCTGTTTATTGAGCACTGGATCAGAAATAAAATGCATTGTTGTAAACGTATCATCTTAGTTTCCAACAAACAACACAAGTCCTCTGCATCTAAGAACAACTAAAGGACTTAGAGCTAAAATTAAATCCTTTGGGTTTAGGGGCTTTGTGGTTGCTTTTTTCTTTTTTTTTAACATTTATTCTCTAGTTGATTAGTGTCGCAGTTGGACACGAAAGGAAGAACCTGACTCCAGGTAGAAGAAATTCAGAAGGCTAATTTATTAATTTCACACAACCCTTTTTATAACATGCTGCACTAAAAAACCATATAATTGGTTAGGAAAGATAACACTTTTCTTCATTGGTTAAACAATAGAAACAACACCTGAGAGAGAATTATTATGAGAAACTTAGAATTGTTTATGAAAGGTAGAAGTCTTATTTACTTTTCACTGTCCTTGGAAGAAGTCCTTCTCTCACAGAAAAATCAGCCACTAATTGAGCTGAAAATTTCACAAACTCAGAAAATCAGACCCATAGACTAGCTTGTACTGCAGCTAGCTCATGGACCCCAAGCATAAGAAGGAAGTCAGCCTCTTGGAGCAATCNTTTCACGGTTGACTTAATAATCCTGTTTATTGAGCACTGGATCAGAAATAAAATGCATTGTTGTAAACGTATCATCTTAGTTTCCAACAAACAACACAAGTCCTCTGCATCTAAGAACAACTAAAGGACTTAGAGCTAAAATTAAATCCTTTGGGTTTAGGGGCTTTGTGGTTGCTTTTTTCTTTTTTTTTAACATTTATTCTCTAGTTGATTAGTGTCGCAGTTGGACACGAAAGGAAGAACCTGACTCCAGGTAGAAGAAATTCAGAAGGCTAATTTATTAATTTCACACAACCCTTTTTATAACATGCTGCACTAAAAAACCATATAATTGGTTAGGAAAGATAACACTTTTCTTCATTGGTTAAACAATAGAAACAACACCTGAGAGAGAATTATTATGAGAAACTTAGAATTGTTTATGAAAGGTAGAAGTCTTATTTACTTTTCACTGTCCTTGGAAGAAGTCCTTCTCTCACAGAAAAATCAGCCACTAATTGAGCTGAAAATTTCACAAACTCAGAAAATCAGACCCATAGACTAGCTTGTACTGCAGCTAGCTCATGGACCCCAAGCATAAGAAGGAAGTCAGCCTCTTGGAGCAATCCCAGAGGAAGGCTGTGAAGATGATCAGAGAGCTGGAACACTTCTCCTGTGCTAATGGGCTTAGAGTGCAGGGATAGTTCAGAATGGGGAAGAAATGGAGACCTTAGAGGAGGCTTCTATTACCTAAAGCGGGTCTGCAGGACAGCTGGAGAGGGACTTTTCACAAAGACATGTTCTGCCACTGTAGGACAAGGGAGAAAGGCTTTAAACTAAAAGAAGGCAGGTTTAGATAAGATACTAGGGGGAGATTCTTTACTGTGAGGGTGGTGAGGCACTGAACAGGTTGCCCAGAGAAGTTGTGGGTGACCCATCCCTGGAAGTGTTCAAGACCAGGTTGGACAAGGCTTTGAGAAACCCAGTCTAGCAGAAGATATCCTTGTCCATGGCAGCGGGATTGGAACTAGATGATCTTTGAGGCCCCTTGCAATGCAAACCATTGTTGGAAGACCGTAACGTTTTTCAGAACATGACTTTTATATATAATATTACTAAATGTTAGTAATTATTTTTAGTTACATCCATCTAGAGAGTGTAGATGAATGCATAGTACCATGTTAAATTAAAATTTACAGCTGAGTTTTTGTACATTTAATTGCAATGAAGAAATATATCATGGCAAACCACCACATTACTATATTTACTCTTTTAGATCAGTACAATAAGGTAAGTGACCAGTTTTGTAACACTACAATGCCCCGTCTAGGTTAGTATGCATTACAGCGTGAGGAGATCTATTGCTTTTAGTGGGTAAAACAGGAGATGGAATCAGAGTTTCCACCCTCTTCTGCAGCTCATCAGGTAACTTATCACCACATTTTCAAAGTTAATAACTCTGAAACCCAAAGCTTGAGCCTCAAGAAATAAAAGGCTGACAAAAGATCATAATATTTATACATCACAGATAAAGCTACACTTCTCATACCAAGTTCACAAACATTTTTTTCCATGTGTCAGAGCCATTCTGAAAATATGGAGCAGTAAAATTAGTTTCTACAAAATATTATCCTCTCCCAAACAACATAACTTAAGCTTTGCCCAGTTTGTCTGTGGACTAGGTAGGGGTTGTTATCTCACCTACCTATAGCAACATATTAGGATAGCAATAATAATGTTTCTTTAAAAAGAAATCTATGTATGTTGGTACATTAACATATTACTATAAGTGTAGCATAAAGAGTCTTCTTATCCTGTCAAGAAATGTAATGGTTTTTAAAAGTAGAATATAATTTCCTTCAAATAAGAGTAAAAAACTGATTTTTTTTCTCTGTTATGAAGAAAAAGTATTCAATATAAATCCTTATTCAATTTGGTGAAAAGAATGTGAAACTGCTGGGTAAATAAGTAGTAAATGTAAAATCTTACAAAGTTCTGCCATACTTTAGCCCTATACACTATTAAGACAACTTGCTGGTAGTTGTGGAAATCAGAAAATTTAGCATATCTGGGAAAGACAGAAAGAAATTAGTTCCAGATTTTCACTATTTTGCACTCTCCATGTACTGTCATTGCTATCAATTTGTCCGTACTTAAGAAAAAAAAATACTCAAACATAAAATGTATCCTTTCCTTTATTAACCAATTACTCATAGTTCGATTGCTATCAATGAAAATACACTGGCCATTGATGTCTTCTAAATAATTTTAAACAGCAATAAAACTTGTCATGAAGAAACTTTATTTAGGTAAGCAAAAGCTTCCTGTGTATAACTATCAATAACATATTATCATATTTTGTAACTCACAAATTTTAATCTCAACTCTAAGCAAGCAATACTAAGGCTTTCAATATTTAATTAAGATGCTTCTTCTAAAAGCTTAAGTGAAACCATCTAATTAAAAAAATGCTAATGCAGAGGTATAGACTTTCCTTGTCAAAGTGATGTATCTTATTCCTTCTTCTACCTCTTTCTGGTTTGGTTTTGGTTTTTTGAAGACAGACAATACCTTATCAGTATAACCTTTACTGCTATGAATAAAATATTTGAAATGCCACCATGCATACAAAAGTGTAAGTTAGGGATAATTAGGTGATATCAATTAGAAGTGGTTCAATAGCAAGTCAAAATTAGTATTTTGCTGTACACAATCAATTTTAAAATAATACGGTTTATTCTTCATCCCAATACACTCAGTTTGTTTTAAGAGTGGATTCCATTTTTTTCCTAATGAAAAAAGTAATAAACATTTTACTTGGTTTTATTTTGGTACTGAAAAAGAAGCAGATGGGGGAAATTACAGGGACATAATGCTGATTTATTCTGGCATTGTTTATATAATGCACCAAACATCTTGTAAACAGAACCTTGTTACTACACATAAAACCAGATAAACCTCCCTATTCATAAAGGTCTACTATTTTACACATATACAGCAAAAGTTTAAGCCTGAAAGAGCTTACAATATATTCTGAAAGAAAAAAAAA
>VZUA01099157.1:13450-42661 GCA_013401035.1 Horornis vulcanius | reverse complement strand
TATACCCAGACATTCATCCACAGAACTTAAGAGCAATTGTGTTGTCAAGCAGCAAGGAAAGGGCACAGCCTTTAGCAATAAAGTCACATAAAAATGTTCACTGTACCTATATGTGTATGAGCATGCCTACACTTATACATAAATATATTTAATAATGTATATTTAATATACACACAGGTATAGGTGTATGGAAACATCACCACCTCACTCCATTAATTTTGCCCTTCTGCTGATTTACAGTTTTATTTCTTGCAGAAGACTGCCAATTATGATTAAAATTCCCCTTATAATTAATTCAAAATTTTATTAAATCCGGCTTTTATAACTTTAAATATAATAACGCCAGCCAAGCCAGGGCAAAGAATATGTCTAGTCATTAATTCTACTTGTATCATTTCTCATTCCTCAAAAAAATGGCAATAAAAGGATCCCTCCTTAGAAATCAGCCTGGCCATGGCCATACTCATCTCCATAATAGCACAATTTCCAATTCACGCCTCATTTTCATTAATGATTCCAGCCATAAATTTTTAAGCATATGATAAAAAATTTCTGAAGCGGCATAAAACTAACATGAAGAGGGAGTTCATTAGTATGTGACCCTAATTAGAAATTCCATATTAACTTCCCATTTTTACTTGTGCATATCCAGCAGCAGCAGGCCTAATATGCTGTGTACCAGTTGTACATTTGTTTTAAGAGCTCTTTCTCCCCTCCCTTCCTCATTTTTATTTTTACACAATTTCTAGGTTTCCCCTGCTATTGAATAAGTCAACAGACAACTGTATCACAGCAGCACCTTTTGTGTCACAAATTATCCTGGAGAATTGTAAGAAGCTACCAGCTCAATGCTTTATTAATGATACCAGATCATAAAAAGAAAGGGGAAATTGCTGACTCCAACTCTTTTCTAATGTTGGGTGATAAAAATGCTACTTCAGGATTCAGAAGGTTAAGTTCTAATGTGTATTTTGAATAGAGTATGCTGAAATAATTGCCTCATAAAGCAATGCATTGACCAGCCTGCTAATGGCTGTATAGTGCAAAACTCAGCAAAGAGTGCCAAGCTTACTGGAAAAAATGCTGTGGCACTACTTTTGTAGCTTTCCATATTAACTTTACCCTTTTCCACTTTTTTTTTGTTTTTAATCCTGCCAGAAGAAAACTCTCCCACTTAAACCATTACTGACTCCTTTCCACTATATGAGGAGCAAATTATTAAAATGCAAACCCCAAAAAAGCAAACACCCAAGTGAATTTGAACACAACAGTAAGAAATCAGTCACATTTCACTCGTATGAACTCAATCACTAATTTACTTTTTGGCTTTTTTCTGCTAGTTTCAGTTTGTTATCAAGCCTGTAGCCAAACAGAAAGCAAGGCAATAATTGCCTTTTAAAATATGGATGGATTTCCAGCTTATAAACTTTTTATTAACAAGAATCTGTCTGATAAAGCAGAGTCCTTCCTGACTGCACACTCTCAGCATCAAAACAGCAGAGAAATGCTTTAAGCCTGACCCTGTTTATAAAATTCCCAGGAACAATTAAATAAATCAAAAAGAGATCAATATTCATGGAGAAGCAGGCAATACTCCACACGCTGTAGCCAGAATTAAGAAAACAATCCCATTAAAACCTCTAGTCAGGTACCACTAAAAGTGGAGAATAAAAGTGGGGAATTTGGCCAAGGAGGCTCCACACCTATGTTTTACAGACCAAGGTGCATGGGCAGCAGAGGGAGTCACCCAAAGCACATCAGAGTGCAGGAGAAAACACAAGAATGAGATGAATGGCAGCTAATCTAGGAAATTGCCTGCTGGAATTTTCATTTGAGAGATCTAAGGTGTCTTTATCCCTGGGTTTTGAGTGAATACAAAAACACCCCAAAACCCTACACATCTGTTGGCACTCCTAGGATAACATTTTTACCCAGTGCACATTTTCTCATCAGTGAAGCTCCAAGCACACAACTCCCACGTTTTCAGCTTCCAGCTCTCCTGCAGTCAGGCAGTGGCTCGAGAATGGATTTGGTTCAGTCATTTTGACAGTGTCCAGAGCACACCTCAACTCCCCAGACACCTCCTTCCCTTCCCAGGGACCTGTGGTCACTGCCAGCATCTCCCAGCCTTGCCCTGGGCCACGGCTCTGTTTGAACAGAGGTCACCTGCACCCAGGTGAAGGAAGCTGCAATATCACACAGGATACCCAGAAATTACATTCTGATGCCAAGAAATGAGGCAGCTCTAGGCAAAGTCTCAGTGTTAGCATTTACTGTCCCAAAAAAGGCTAATAAAAACTAAATTATCATTTTTGTACTGATTAAAGTACAATTCATAACCAAACATTTTAATTCTTTCTTCCCAAGCTGAGCAGGTAGAGCTTCAAGCTACACTCAAGTTTTGGTTTTGACTATTCCCTTTAAATCTCCTTGTTGGGGTTTCTTTCTGTACCTGAATTCAGCAAGTTATCAATAATTTTGAGTAGAGAAACAACAGATGAAAGCACATCATCAAGTTCAATGATTAAATTCCTTTTGATTTCAAAGCTGTTTGTTTCAACATTCAGATATTCAGATATCAATGTTGATAACTACTACAAATATCTAAGAACTTCACACAAAATCTACTTTGACCTTGGATGTGCTGGGGTATCAATATAGAAAGAGAGGAATAAAAATTTTCTGAGGCTCCATACTAGTCAAAAAAACCCAAACTATAAAGTGCAATGAAAAATTTCACTGAATAATAATAATATACACCAGCAGCACTGTACAGAAATAAACCTACAGTGAAGGTACTGAGTTTTAAAAAGTCCTTGGTTTTGTCTTGATTGACAGATGTGCAATTTTAAAATACAAATCATTCATGAAAGCAACCAGTGACATCTCTCTACCTTATAAAAACTAATGGATCAGAACACTGATTACTGGAAAAATAAATCAGCTTTTGAGACCTTAAGACGTCATAAACTACGCATCACACACTGTGGATATGAGATGTATTACCAGACCCATTTGATGGATTTATTGTTAGTTTTGCAATCAGTCTCTTCAACTTTTTTTAACCCATTGTCACTAGTGAACAAATATATTAAAAGTCCTTTGAGTGCACTGTGTACCAATAATTTCATCTTTTTAAAAAAGATTTATTGCAAATAGTAATTAAAGATTCAGCTTTATTTTTCAAAGTGCCCGTTATACCTTCTTTTAATGAAGCACAGAATAAAAGCAAACCAGAATGGTCTTTCCAGATTGTTGCCTTTTATGAAAATTCACAGGCAACTAAAATTCCTGATTCATTTTAAAGGTAAAAATGAAAATTATTTTCAGTATTTCTATCCTCCCCTCCTCCTCCACACACATACATACTACTTCCCCCCTGGGAAATAGTAAAAAAGAACTATTAGTTATTACTATAAGTAGTAGTCAAAATGCTGTCAAAAGGCAACTTTGATGGATTTCTATTTGAATAAAAATAAGACAGGCATTGTATTTATATGACAAGTATAGACCTGAGATTAACTGATATTACGAAACTTCAGAATAATCTTTTTAAATTATCTCTGTTTGGATCAAGCACATTAAGATGAGACAAGCCAAAGTTAGCTCCAATTCACATAACTTAGCAACGACCTGACCCACTTGAAATTTCTTTTCTAAGACTTGGCTGACTTAGCCAAAGCTAAGGCACACATCTTAATATAATGGGCCAGAACATCAATCAAGACTTATTTTTACCCCTTTACTGCTATTCTGAGTTCTTTTGGAAACTTATTTCAATTTAGTAATTCAAATACATGTTTCCATTGAACTCTGCTACTTTTACACATTTTCTACAGAAACAATGGGAAAAGGATAAGCATGGGAAACTCTGGCATTTAGCAAAGAGCTACAGTCTGGAGCTAGTATTTGCCTTTATTATATTTACAACAAATGGCATCTCCATTCCAGCCTAATATNACCCAAAAAACACAAAAACAAACCCAAAAAACAAAACAAAACAAAATAACAAGTAAAAGAGCAATGAGAGAGATCGAACCAGGTTGATTTGAATGTGAACCTGACACCTCCAGCTGAGCACCTCAATCACCTCAGCTGCTCTGGGCATTTCCTTAACCCTGTGTTTGGACCCTTTAGCTTTCCATCAGAAAATTCAACAGGAAAAAAGCATTCCAGCCACATGCAGATGGGTAAGGAACTCCTCAGAGTGAAGGTTTAACTCTAGAGAATACTTCACTGCATTTATTAAGTCAAATCATGCCCAGGAAGGGATGTTTCCAAGAGGGTATTTCAGTTTACCCTACACAAGGAGTTCTCAGCTACTACTGGTTGCGTTTTGGCCTCAGGAATTGCAGCCCCACACAGTAAGTCAGGCTGGGAGAGGCCTCAGGAGGTTTCAAGCAGAAACTCCAGACTGAAGCACAGTCATCTGTGAGATCACACCACTGGGTTTGATGTTCTTGCAAACTTCCAAGAGGGGAGATCACACAGGTGCCTCTCCAAAAAACCTGTTCTAAAGCTTAAATACACCCAGGAAAAAACAAACAAACACTTTTGCAGTTTGAACCTACCTTGTTCTAACTGCATGTTTGCATTTCTCATCCTCTTGCCACAAGACCTCTGTGGAGAGACAGGCTCTGTCTCATCTCCTCACAGGCACCCAGGAGCTGCTCTTTGCTCTCCAGGCCCTGTTCCTTTGGGTCTCTTCCCCAGCTGTGCTGCACTCCTGACCATCCTGGGGGACCCTCTGCACCAGCTATTACCTGGTTTTATACTTCTGAGAGGCCAAAAACCAGGGGCAGACTGAGTGCTGAGTAGAGGGGACAATCACTTCCCAATCTACTCTGAAGCAAAGCACCTGTCCCACCCAAGCCTGCTTTAGTTACTGCACCTGTATTGCTCCGTGGGCACTGAGGATGGGGCCAGGCTGCTTTGCCAGCAGAAAAGCTGCCCTGCAAGAAAGATTTTAAACTAGGAAAGGAGAGGTACCAGCAGCCCTGTGCAAGGGGTGATGAGCAAAGGGAACACAAAACCGACAAGGCTCACAGGGAGTCTCCTCCAGCACATCCATGGAAAAGCCAGGAGGTGCCTACAAAGCCAAGTGATGGGCAGGGCAGTGAGGCACGAGCAATGCAGGACGTTCCTGGATGGACAGGGAGTCACTGATGAACCAGCTCCTGCTGATGAGCCTGGCTGAGGGCAGAGAGCCCCTCAGAATGGACAAGGGGCTGAGGGTCACGCTGGCACCCAGAGATTGCAGAAATCCATTGATTTCTTCCCTGGGCACAGGAGCAGTCTGCCCAGACAGGCTGTGAGACCTCCCTCATCCCAGAGATGCTGGACTACAGAGATACCCCAGGATACCCCAGCTTGAGCAGGGCACATGAAGTATACAGACATTTAACACCAATATTTGTTTCTAAGATATTTTTGTTGAATGCAAAACTTAAGCCAGGGCAATGCAGAGAAGATTTCTGGGATTTTCTATAATCTTTTTAACTGTATTTTTCCTTCATTTATTTGTCTGCATTCCTTGTATAACTTACTGTGGAATGAGCTTAACAGACCAAGACATGTTCAAGTTGGTGCCCACAATATTATAAATTATATTCCTATTTCCTCCTGATTGTGTTGAGTCTTGATCACACTGGTTTGTATTCCACTGGATTTGATTGTGGAAATCTGAAGAATACTGGAATCATTTCACACTTCTGCTTTCAAGAATAACAGTCTCAAACACAATGCAAGTCACACAGAGGTACAGAGGTCTGAAAAGAAATTATTTATGCTTTTGCTTGTGGCTATATATATTTATTTATAAGGGACCTCAATTGTAATCTATTTCTTTCATACGGTGCATGAGTATTGTAGCATTGTGGGGGGAGAAAGGCTAAAAAATAGCTGTACAGCAAGAAAAGGAGAGGAAAGAAAACTGCTGTTAAGCCATTACAAAGTTGAGTCCCCTTTCTCTAAGAGAATTACGCTGCTGACTTGGCTTCACAAAAAAATCTTGACCTGATAAGAACCTGAACATTCCTAACTCCCAGTCATGCAATCAAATCATGGTTCTAACCTGGCATAAAGCTGAAAGCTTCATTCTGTGTCAGTCCTTTTGAGTTATTTAGAGCTAAAAGAAACAAGCTCAACTAGAAGCTATATTTAGGAAAATCTGGATATTTTAAAAATAGGACCCAGACATGAATTTGCAGTGCCATGAAGCTGCTAGTTCAAAGTGTCTGTGTAACATATTGACAACTTCTTTCTGGTTGGATATTTATCTTTTGCCTTCTCTCCCCATCACAGATTTTTGGGGTGAGTTTTTTGTTTAGTTTTGGGGGTTTTTTGTTTGTTTTTTGTATTTTTAAACATACATCTTTCTCTACAGCTTCCTCACTAGCACTGATAGCTCCAGCTAGTTCATAAATTCCATTGCTGCCTGCTGCCATGGGATGTGGTCATGCAGAAAATATTTCATAGGGGAAAGTGTTAGCTAGCTAGAGGCAGTATTGTCGATCATTACTGGGAACTGCAGCCACTGGGATGTGACTGTGTATTCATTTCATGCATTATAACACCTAATGTACATGACAAAATGTTGAATATTAAGTTAATTCACAAACTAGAGTAGCTGGTGTTGCTGAAGCTGTACAGAAAATACATGTTATTGTTCCTTCTCCTTTTCCAGTGCTTTCTAGGAACTGGAAAATGGTTTGGTTTCAAAATTGCTTGATTTCACCATTTATTTTACCTCGATTTAGTTCATTAAAGTTTGAGCAAGGCTTTGACGTCCTTTTCTGGAAGTTGCCATGCAATTTTACTCTTGTCTCTTTATGCTCCTGCCCTTGTAGAAATTTGTGATGAAAAAATGTGTCCTTCACTGTTTTGTACAGAGCAAAATTTTCAATATATTAGAAGTTAATTGAATAGACACTATTCAGAGGCAAATAACAAAAATAAAAATTATGCCTACAAATTAATATTGCTGTTATTATTAACACCAGGAACCAAGCGGTTAAAAGCTAAGAAAAATATGAGGCAGATCATGCTTTTGCACAGAAAACTCTTAGTCTAGGAATTTGAACGTCTCCAGAAACCCAGCCAGGCTAATAACCTACTTCAAAGGGGAAAATGCAGGGTGGAGCACACAGAGGAGTTACCTACCTCACAAGGACTCCTTTTTCCAAGTTCTTCATTCCAAATCAGGAACAAAGAGGTTACCTTGGCCTTAGAAAACCCTGCAATAATATTGAGCAGGAGGAACCTACTACCACAGGAAAGTGATTAAATTCTTTTCTCCTGCCTTGGTTTCCACAAGAGCACAGATATTTCTCTTGAGTGGTGAAGGATCAAGGTGCCATCACACTGTACCCCAGAACAGAACCCTCATGCAGAAGATGATTAGAGAGAAGGGAACCAGGTTCCCACAAACCAACTCAGCAGCTCCTGTGCAGCCACAGGTTATTCCTGCTTCATTCCATACCAATGCCTGCAGTGCTGACACACAAAGGTGAAAACAAACAAAAATGCTCTGAGGAAACAAGCCATTCTTTGGGAACTCCCTGTTTTGAGCAAGGATATTGCCAGGTGACAGCTGTTTAACTTATGTGATGTGCATAAGGGATGTGATCAGTGAAATCATACACAAAGTTTGCTATTTGCCCCACTTAGATCCACTTCTGTTACCACTCAAGTAATCCACTCACTGCTGTGAGTTACAACAGCAGCTTCCTGCCATCACCTAACAGTTCCACAGTTCTCCCCAGAGGAAGCCAATGAAGTTAAAATACCTGATAAAAAAACTGAATTGTGGAACATTTTATCCACCAGTGAAAGAAATCTCTCACGGGGGAAACAGGGCAGAGCAAATCCCTAAACACAATCTGACAAAACAAAGTGAACATCTCTGACTTCTGACACAGCCTAAAGGTGATATTGGTAGGCCATGGATGTTAAAAAGAAGGTTATTTTAAATATGTTGGAGTTCTTCCAGTATTGTATGATAATAATAACAAACAGCCAAGGCCTCTATACAAATCATTATGCAAATTTTAAAATGAAGACAGCTTGGGGAATCCTATCCTCATGAGAATATGACATGAACACTCATGGAAGTGAACCTCCACTTCCTGGGACTGGTGTTCATTATAATATGGAAAATATAATATGTTTTTTAAGGGAAGGTCTTGATTTGAGCAGCCCAGAAGTACAACTGTTGTGACAGACTGCATGCTGCTGTTTACAGTCAATGTGACTTTGAGAAGAGCCCTGGGATGAGGTGGGAATGCCCTGCAGAAAAGGAAAGAGTGATTCCTTTGGGAATGACCAGGAGTGCTCACCGGGGAGGCTCAGCACAGCCAGCACAAGGTGGCAGAGGGGAAGGGGCTGCTCAGAGCCAGGAAAAACACAGGGATGAGCAGGGGGCAGCCAGAAGGGGCTCTGGGAACAGAGAACCTCACAAGGGCTAAAAGGAACTTGGCAGAGCTGGCAAAGCCACCAGCTGAAATCACATCTGTCAGTGAGAACCTCCCTTCCTGGACACAGCAGACAGGAGAAGAGATGCAGATAAATCCCTTTTATTTATTACTTATTTGCTCTGAGTGTCTTCTGTTCAAAACTCTAAGTAGTCTAGTTTTAATTCTAATAATGAATTTAACCTGTCACTTAAAATATGCAAAAAGGCTTTTAGCTTTCTTTGGGGAGTGCTCCATAAAGAGGAGGTCTATTTAAATCCACTTAAAAGATCCAGCCTGACTCAGGGTCTCATTATGTGTGTGATCATATTACTGACACCCAAAAAAGAGCAAAATAGAATGGGAAAACATCAGCCTGCTATCATTTGTTGGAACACTGAGGAATACATGCAGTATCAGAACAGATGAATTAATTAATTCTCAAGTAAGCAGGACAATTTTCACTGTAATGCATAGATTGTATCTTCAAACACTAAACACTCTTAAGATTTTGGTGAATTGAGAAAAATGAGAATTTTTCAACAAAACCAAGAAAACTCCCTCAAAGGAGTGACCTGCCCACCAGAGCCCCGGCTGCAGCAACGTGCAGGGCAAACTGCATCCCCCTGCTGCAGAAACCCCTCATCTACAGAAGGGAATTTCACCCTGCCCCAGGGTAAAAAACATGCAGCAAAAGTCAGCTGCCAATGCAGCATAAACCATAGCAAAATACCACTGTATTGCTACCAGGCTCTGGAAAAGGAGAAATGATTCTTGCAACACAGCACCAACATTTTTGAAAGAGTGAATCTGACTTCATGCTGGTTTCATGTACCAGTCTGGGACAGGACTCTCCAACTACTTGCATATTTCTATCTGAGAGTTGTCACCATCAAATTAAAAACTTTCAACATAATTATTATCACTATTTAGTATGCTCCATTTCAGTTAAATACAAGGCTAACTTTTTCCTTTGGGTAAATACCTCACTCTCTACTAATTTAGGCTGTCTTGTGAAAGATCTTGATCTTGCTGAATCCAGGGGAGGGATTTTGGCTGACTAACCTGGGATGACAGCGTCACCTGAGCAGGTGTGACAGCTCAGCCTGGCTGCACATCACTTACAGGTGCTACCAAGAAACTTCTCAGGCTCCAGGGGCACCAGTGCCACACCTGTGAAGGGAAAGTCTCAATCCAATCAGCTCCTGCCTTGGTCCTGCACTTCCCTACCTGCCCCATTTGGCTCCAGGACATCCTGCAGCTGGAAGCAGAAACATCTGCAGCCAGACAAAATTAATCCTGAGCAGCAATGTCTGTCTTCAAATCTCTAAAAAAATCCCCTTAACAGTCTCCTGAACAGTTTAGTGAAGGTGTTTGTCTGGTTGTTGGTTTTTTGGGGTTTTTTTTCCTGGTTTCAGAAAATACAGAGAAGACATATATTCTTGCTTACTTACAAAATAACTTTTAAGACCACAAATGGGAGTCGGAAATCCAAGTCATAGAATTCTTTTTAAGCTGAAACATGCAGCTAAAAGCTCTTGCCACTGCACCCCCAACTGCCTTGCAATTTATATTCTGACTGGCATAAAGGACATTTGCTATAGAGATGATCATTGAAAACTAAGAACAGTAATGGGGTAGCAGATTTTAACTGCTTGGCTAAGTTGAATTTTGTTCTTTCTGTGGAACAATAGTAATTTGGAGGCTCAGTATGGTGTCTTCTACTGAGAAATCCCAGAGCCAGAATGATTCCTTTCCAGCATAGTTCAAGACAGTGGAGCAGGAAATCCCACACCTCACACTTCCCTGGGGACAGGAATTATTCTTTTCCTTTTAATAGACTGAAAAACACAGACTGAAAACAATAAAGAACTACAGAGTGAATATCAAATGAGTCTCCAAAAACCTTACTTGCAAATTCAAGCAGCACTGAAGTTGAAATAAGAAAATATTGCCAAGTTAACAAATGTTTGGTACATATTATAACCTCCTATTAAACAAATGGGACTTTTTCAACAAATATTCTTTTATATATATATATGCTTATGGAGACCTGGAATAACTTTTTCTGGAATCTAGGTTAGGACAACAAGAGCCTGAACTTTTCATACTGGAATTAAACTACTGTTTAATGAGTATCCTTTGAACACAATTGTATAGCTACAGGAAGTCCCCTGAAACAATCATTTGTAACTATTTTTCTCTGCACTTCATAAATAATGAATAGTTTAAAAGAAAAACAACTCACTGGTATCACATTTTTTCATGCACTGGTTATGCAAGCAGGCTACAAGATCCTTTTGAGGAAAAAAATGTATTATTTTGACACCTTGCAGTCATTCTCCCTCACAACTGGATTTTTAAGACTTGTGGGGAAAAAGCCCCAAAATATAACATGTTTTGCAAGCAAGTAAAACAGTTTATAAAACTGTTTGGAATACAAAACCATTATTCCTTTAATCTAACACCATAAAAATGTTCCTTCTCACAAGTAATGAGCTATTTATATTTTCTTTTTATTATATATTTCTACTCAGAACACTTATCCACAACCTTGCAAAGTAATTTAGTATGTTTCTATAAATAATGATGAGTGACTTAATTTTTTAGAAATACTGTAAAAGAGAAACTGTCTCACCCACACTAAATTCCCAAATGTGAAAACCAATTTGCCTGAAAATCTGTACTTTTCTCGTATTTTAAATGGAAAAACCTGGGGAAAAAAGGTCATTAGAAAGTGAATATAAAACTATTAGATATATTTGCCTTACACTTACCATGCAGGTAATTTGGATAATCTTTCAATAATTACAATGCACTGCTGTCAAAAGAGATTCTAATAACTCCATTCCATTAACTATTTTAAAGAATAAACCATGCTGCAGTATAAAATGTAATAGCACAGCAAACAACACAAAAATCCCATAGGTTCATATAGGAAAGGAAGATATTAGGAATGCCATTATCCTGGGTGGGAACCAGCCATGATGCTTCACCCTCTTGCTTCCTGTGAAAACTGTCACTGGATATGGCTCTAATTTCATTTCCAAAGTCAGGGCAACACAAACAAAATGCTACCACAATTGAATGGCATTTACTTCATGTCTGGAGCTTTCCTTGGGCAACTCTGACCAAAACATCACAGGTTAAATTAAAAAAATAGAATCTGATGAGATCAGTCCATCAAGCAACAATTGAGAAATGAACAAATCTGGAAAGCTGGAACTCAACCCTTTTTTCTTTTTCTTTCCCCAGTGAGGATGTGCTGTCCAAACTCTGGTGTGTGTGTGTGGGGTGGGCCCATCACAGCTGCAAAACCCCTCACCACACCAAACCCTGCTGGTGCCACTCAGCCCAAGAGATCCATCAGGCCTGAAATCACAGCTCTGCCTCAGGAATTTATACCCTACCTAGGATTGAGAGCTAATCTCAAATCTGCAATTTCCCCTCAGGAACAAGACACAGGTCCACACTCTCAGATGTCATTGAGAGCCAGGCTGTCACCCAGATTCCCCCAGCCTCAAATTATGTACTTAAAGAGTTCTTAAAGAAATTCAGTCTTCTGTATATCCATTGCCATCATCCTTTGCCTTGGTGACACTGGGAAAACAGTTTAAATCCTCAGCTGGGAAATAGCCTTAGTGTCAGTGAGGCACATGTGTGCTTATGTACTTTCATAATAGAACATCTACACTTGCATTTTCCAAAGTAACTGAAAAAAAATTGCCACCATTCTCCAGATACACAAGGAATTAACACATTTGCAATGTGCTAAGTCGAAATTTAAATTAAAATTTTAAAAACCACAATCGAAAGAGATCTGCACAGTATTTATTTCATGGGTAGTTATAAGTAACAGAGGACTAGCTATAGCTTCTTATGCATTTATTTGAAAATGATGAATGAAGCAAGATTTACTGTACCTGAAACGTACAAATGGCACAGCATGTTTAAAGAGGAATAAATTGCTTCAAGTTTTCTCAGCAAAAAGCAGCCAGATAAGTTATTTTTATGCATCCAGTTGGCAGAACAAGTTGAAAGATTATTTTGCACACTGTGAGTGCATCTCACTCTCCTTTTTAGTAGTGGGATAATTGTTAATTGTGAGAGTGGGAAATGTCTTAGCAGGGGTATAAAAAAGCAGAGCAGAAGGGAAAAATAATGAAGGAGAGCATCGTGCCTTGGAGAGGACAATGAGAAAA
Source organism: Horornis vulcanius (assembly GCA_013401035.1). NCBI lineage: Eukaryota > Metazoa > Chordata > Aves > Passeriformes > Scotocercidae > Horornis > Horornis vulcanius. The sequence goes on along the minus strand of VZUA01099157.1, from coordinate 30,009 downwards.
CCTGCTAACACAGAGAACTGATAAGACATTAAACCACAAAATAATAACAATGATCCTTAGGAAGCAGGGTCATTATTGACTGATCCTTGACCAGACTTGATTCTGGCTGGCTTTTAATGCAAGCATTAAAATGATGTGCAGACATAATTGGAAACTCTATTTTGATTGTTCTCTTTTTGTTGTTTTTAAGTTATGTAATTTAAAAAAGTGTTTTCAGTATTTATAGACCTAGTTATAAAAAGGTAGATCACTGAGAATTTTGAACAAACACTGTCAAAAATAACGAGACCCGTAGCTTTGAAAGCCCAGTTTGTTACAATTTCCCTTATAAAAATATTTTAAAATACATTTTTGGAAATAGTACATTTGAGACTGGTGTGGTATACAGTGCACAGTAGAACTTAGTGGAAGATACTGAAAATAGTGAGAACAAACCAGAGGAGTTGGCTCATGTTCCTTCCAGATGATACATTTTTTTAATTTCACAGTCCCACTACCAAGATTTATCCTCCTGCTCAGACTTTGCTCTCCCAGCCTAACACTTTTTTCCTATACTCAATTTACCAATTCTCACTTCACTTGCATGAATGCAACATCATTAACTCCACTTGACACACCTCTAACTTATACCAACACTTCAATAATTCAGAATCAATCCCATTATCTCCATCATTCAGGAAATGCAGAAGGAGGGTGAAGCCTACACTAACGAAGCTCAGTGTTAAAGAGACTCGTGTGATAAAAAGCATAATTAATAGTCAAAACAGGAAGCGTGTCCAGTTTTAGATTCAGTACTGTTATTCCTCCAACTGGCCATTTCCTACAGCAGGTAGCAGCAGAATCTGCCCAGCACTCTGCTGCCAGCCTGGATCATCAGCACACCAACAAACCCAGCCAGCACTTAATGAGCATTCTGCTAACGATGGAGAGCCACTGCACCTTCCTCTGTTGTGCAGCTGTGATACTGCAAACCCACTGCACAACCTGAAGTCACTGTCCAGCCCAGAGTAGCACAACCACTCACAATGGCTGAGGCTGGAAGGGGCTGCAGCAGCCCTTACTGGAGAGTGAAAATGAGCCAAGACACAGACTGCTTGTTAAACACAGCATTAAAGGGCCCTGGTTTATTCCTCTTCACAGCTCAGCCACCCTGACTCTGCCTGCAGCAGCTCCTGCTGTAGGTTTCCCTTGCAGCCTCTGACTGCAGGGACTGGTGTGCAGCCTCTGCCTGCAGCTTTTACCCAGCCAGACTGTGACTGCAGGGATCAGTTTGCAGCCTCTGCCTGCAGCTTTTACCCAGCCAGACTGTGACTGCAGGGATCAGTTTGCAGCCTCTGACTGCAGCTTTTACCCAGCCAGACTGTGACTGCAGGTTCCCACCACAGGCTCTGACAACACACCCAGACTGACCTCACAGCCAGGATTCTCCCTCTCCAGGATCCCCCTTCATGATTCTCTCCATGCTCCTCAAGGTTCCCCCTCGAGGATAATCCTTCCCTCACCAGCTCACCCCCTCTTTTCTCTCTCACCCTTATTGGCTACAGCTGTGACTAATCAGGGTGAGGCTGTATTGGGTAATTAACACAGCTGTTACTCATCAGGGGTAAGGTCACCTGTATTCCCTTCTCCTACAGGAAGGGACCTCTGGAAGTCTCCTGGCCCAGCCCCAGGGCTCCAGCAGGGACACCCAGAGCTGGCTGACCACGACAGTGGCCAGGTGGAAACAAATTATTTGTCAAATGGGAGAGCTGGCTGCAGGAGAACAGGAAGAATTCTTGCAAAGCTGAGATTCAATTTTGCCACTTCACAAACACCATCCAGTTGCACTTGATGAAGATAATTATACTATCCCTGGAGAGAACAGTGCAAGGTTGACACTGATGTATGAAGTGACTCTGGAGAGTGCTGGAAGCTGCAGAGTGCAAAGGCTCCTGCTGTCTTTTAGTTACACAAATCTCATCACCGGGGTGGAAAGCCTCTCTGTTTTCACCATGATTAATAAAGACAAACTTGTTCCCTTGCATCTTTTACTGAGTATACATCAAAGGCCTGGAATGAAGGGCACTGAGTTATAGCTAAAAGGTGCACAAAAAAAAAAACAAAAACCAAAAAAACCAAAAACCACACAGAAAAAAGGTCTCTTGGTGTATTCAAGTAGAGGATCAGAGTGGTGAGCATAATTCCTTACATTCCAGTGAGTAAAAGAAAAAACTGGTAGATTTTAAAATCTTTCCCAGATTACAAAGGATTGTTTCCACTAACAGTTTCTACTGAATTCAATCTTCAAGTTCAAACACTTCATGTTTGTAGCACAATGAAGTACTACCAACAAAACTGTACTGAACTTAGTTTTGCTTTTATACAGATAAAAGATAATCAGATACACCATGATTTGGCTCAGGTTCTTTCAGATTTCTCTAATCTAATTAAAAACCAATCTCTTCATAAAACTGATTCAAACATGGCAAAGTGATGGCTATGCATTCAAGGTTACAGTCATATAAATCTTTGGATCAAAGAGCCTAGGAAAAGTAAAAATCCTTCTGCCAAATCAGTAATGAATTTCTAAGAAGACAAGGGAGTTACTTTTCCTGCAGAAAGATTGTGCTACTTTTGCTATGTATATTCATCTATAAACAGCAACTGCTTTGTGTCCAAAGACAAACAGCTGGATAGACAGAATGCTGATGCCATTGAAATTCCTATGTTAAAATTTAACAGGTTTTTAGTAATTCTATAATTCTACTCTTCCAGTAAGGTTTCTGAAAACTCCATTATGCACTGACAAAAAACAAGTGAAAGAAAAGCTTTTGTTTCGTACATTGTTGCGCATTTCCTGGTTCACAGACTCTCACTTCAGATGCTGCAGATCACTTGAAACCATGAAGACAAACAAAAACCTTAATTCCTTCCAAGGATGGAAGCAGAACTGTCCTTAGTCATTCTGACAGTGAGTGACACTGGTATGTAACCAATTCCTCACTGGGGTTTGGTCAGACGGGTGAACATTGCACAGGGGAAGGCCCTGTAGGCCAATGTTGGGTAGGACAAAACCTGACAAACCCAAAGCTGAGCTTCCTTCTGGCAGGCAGAATGCCCAGTCTCCTGTTCAGTGCTCCTGGATACAAACCAGCATTCACGTGCACATCTACAGAACCAGAACCCCATTCTCCCTGCCTAGGCCAAATTTGGGAGGCATTGCAGTTCTGAGGAAAAACAAGAGGAACTAAAGAAATTATTGCCATGGGCATAAATTGTGTGCTTTACCACATCCATGCATGAGCATGAATTTACATGTGTCCAAGCAGCTCATGTTTGAGTCCCCAGTTAGTTCCACCATTAGCTCTTGTGTGATTAATTAGTTCATGGGCATAATCAGTTAACTAACCCTAGCAGGGTCCAGGCAGCCTGTCACAGGTGTGCCACCGTGGCTCTGACAGCAGCGTCACAGAGGCACCTCTGCCTCCCTGAGCTGCACACAGAGCCCAGGAGCAGCCAGGAAGGGAACCATCTCTCAGGGAATGAGGGAAAACAGCCCGGGAGACACTTGAGAAGATCCATGGCAGGAGAATCATGCACGTGGAGCTGCAGAAGAGGGGCCCTTTGCTGAGCTTTTTCAGTTTTGAAAACTGATTACTGCAAATGAGGGGGAGCAGCTGTGGACACCGGGGCTCCCCCACCTTGGCTGTTTCCTGAGCCTGCCCCAGCCTCTTTCACTCACTCACCCTCTCTCATACTGACACAGCTTTCTGATGAAAACTATAAATAAATGCTTCTGGTCTCTCCCACCACCAGCCAGGTGGACTGTGAGTTAGGAGTGCTAGCATGGTGGTCACACTCCAGCCTTCAGTGTGACAGTAAACTTTATGCTTTTTGGAAGACAAATACTGCAGGTGTAATGCTATAGATAAATGCTTGATAGCACAAAAAATGCTCTAGGAGAAAACTGTTTTCTAGCGCAAATTTGAAGTTGGTTTTGTCGCATTCCTTCCCTCTACACCAGCATCACATAAAATGGAACTCTAAAAATTTTAGCTGTGTTAAAGAAAAAACTCAGAATCTCAGTGACACAGCAAGAGCACACGCACATATTTAAATATGTACACACTTAAATGCTTCCAGCTTTTTTTCACAAAGCACAAGCACAAAATAATATGTACATTAGTCAGCCAGCACAGGGTAACTTCTACAAAATCATAATTCACAACGATTTAAGAAGGTTTTGGTGTTTCCCTTATAAAGCTGCACAAAAAAACCTGCAGAGCACCAACAGCTGAGTGTTTCAGAAATGCAATTATGCCCCATGCAGGGATTGCAAACAGGCTACAGCCTCCCATTTCAGCCCATGGACTCTGCAATGTGCTACCAAATACTTAACCACTGGTTGCCCATGTGCTCTTATTGGGAGATCTCTCTGGTGTGCTAATTAGTTCAGAATGTAGCTGCCAAAATAAAATGGCATAAAAGAGACTAATGCATTATATATATCCCACCTGAGGAAAATAAGAAAACATCTGTTAAAGACCTTTAAACATTTGTTTAATTATTGAGGGGGTGGGGACTGTAATGGATAAAAAGAAAAAAAGCAATAAGGCAAAAAAGCAGGGAATAAATGTCCATTTTCTCCTCTTCTCTAGAGCTGGGTTCCATTCATTGTGATAGGTGGCTTCTTTTCTCTATGTAGCTGGTCCAAGGCTTACTTGCACACAGTACTAGAAACTGGGCCTGAGCTTTTGGTGAAAAAAATGGAAAAAGAATGCTATTTTTCCTTGATGTTCATCACCCATGTTCCTCACAGAGAGTGAACAAAAGTTTCTCACCTCAGCACAAAAGGGTAAAAAACTCTGAATCCCACAGGCTGGCTGGGCTGGCTGCAGTGCCAGCAGTGCAGGTGTCCATCAGTGCTTACTCATCCACCCTGAGAATGGATCCTCCATCCCAAACTGCTGCTCTCTGGAACAGCTTCTCCACAGGTGGGACTGGGGAGCTTTAACAATTAGCAAAACAAACCCAGCACAATTAGCAGGCTCAGGGTCACGACTGGCAAAGCATTCCAGGACCCAGCCAGATGCTGACATGCAATGGGTTCCTGAGGAATTCTAACATCTCTAATTTTGTAAAGGCAGATTGCTTGAAAGTGTCTGATAAGCACTTCTGATCTCAGGGGTTTTGCAGCATTTCTGTTTGCTGTGGAAGAGCTGCAGCACTGAGGAGGCTGCAGCCTAAGGAGGCTGAAAATGCTCCCTGCCAGCAGCAGTCCCAATCTAGGAAAGAACATTCAATTGTCAATGCAAAATAATAAAATGTTACAACCCAAGCCTTCCTAGATATATGCTCAGCTGAATTAAAGACAAATGCTTCTCTTGTGTCATGTTCAATCTCTTAAACGTGGTCTCGTCTTTGTCCCTGAAACACCCTCCTCTCAGTCAAACACAGATTTGAGGTGAGATATTGCTATAGAAAAAAATGCCCAACACTAAAAATTTTGTGGCAGTTTGTTACTCAGACATCCTGAAAAGAGTATGTGTTGCAGGCAAAAGGCTCCTGACTTGGAGAATTCTCTTTATTTGATTCTCATTTAATAAAAGTAAGTTAAAAAAAGAAGACCTAGTAGAGTTCTACTATATGCTAATTGAAAATTAGGAATCATCAGGGTCCTACAAGAAGTAATGTGTATTTGAGTGCTGACTCTCAGAGCTCCCAAGGATAATGGCAAACAACATTATAGAAGCTTATATTGAGCATACCCTGCATAGAACTAGTCTGATTTGGCTTGATTTTCACTTTGGCCAGGCTTACAGTTTGTTTTTAAACACTCTTATCTTTTAATTATTTTGTTATCAATACTGGCATGCAGCCCAGACGATGGGCACTGTTGATATTTTCCCATTTTCTCCATCTACTTTAGGCTGTCGACTAACAGAAGTATGAAAACATTTCTCTATTAGCCAAAATTCATTACTGCTGTTTAAAAATAGTTCGATGCACTCAAGGCATAGTGATGCATACACACACCTACCAAGCTGATGGCATATTTTTAAACTTATTAATGGGAACACGACAATTAGCAGAATTACTGGGAAGTTATTAAGGATCAATGGATCCATTTGCTGGAAGGAAATGAGAAAATAATTCCAGTTCTTCTGATAATGCTTTTAAAATTATCATACTGGCGTAGGAAAGGATTCATTTACAGCAACAGTTTGGAAGCAATGGGATTTCTGACAAATGCTCTGCTCTGCTGGGTGTTGATTACTAATGGTAACAACTTCTTGCAAAGAGCACCACCTTATAAGAGATAAAGACAAAAATATGGCATGAGGGGGGAAAGCAAGGGTTAGGAATGCTCTTCCCTGTGAAAGCAAAGTTACTGCTGGAAACAGCTAATTACAAAATTGTCACCACACAGCCCCAGCTCCTGGGCTGGCAAAGTTACACACAACAGTCCCAGGAGAAATAAAAGAAGAATTTCTAACAGAGATATGCCTGCAGTGAACAAGTCTAAGAGGAATTGTAAACCTACAAGGAGAGGTCCTGAACAAAAGCTGCTGCTGCCTTGCGTTTGGGACTGCAGACAGGCTCTGCCAAAGGTGCAGGTTTCTCATTGTGTAATTACAGGCTGTGCTAATTGCCACGGTCTGCAGAGCTGTGCAGGCTCCAGAGAGCCCAGAGGGGATCCTGCTGTGGCTGAGGGGACCCTGAGAATGTACCCAGGCTGCAGAGTCCCACAGGGAAAGGACAAACAGCTTTATTCAGGAGGAAAGGGGATAAGTGAGGGGGGTTTTGTTACATTAATCTGGCTAAAGAAGAAAACAGCTCTACTGAATTTCTAGGGAGGCTTAGGGCAGTCGGGAGAGACAACCATCCTGCACTGTGCAGCCCCAAACCACTGCAGCTTTTGCATCAACAGCAGAACACCTTCAAAATTCACTATTTTGGCACCACAGACTGCTGATGGGTTTGTCATCTGTCTCAATAATTACTGCAACAAAGAAGCAAACTCTGTGGGCTAGAGAATGTTTTCCCATAATGTTTCCTCCTGTATTGTTTATACTATATATTTTACCATTTGCAGCATTATTAGAGGCCTCAACAATCATTTGGTAGTGTCTGCAGCATAATTGAATAGAGTTTTATAATCCCAGTGAGTAGGAATAAATATTTAATTCTTATGTACCACATGACAGTGGGAATTGTTTCAGCCAATAAATCTTTTTGTTATTCTACTTTTGCATATGCACTTTCTGTTGAGATACAAGTGCTTGTACAAAACCTTCTCAGTTACTTCAATGAAAATAAAATATTTGGCAAGTCATTTTTATTTAAAACTTTGCCTCTTCTTTCCATATATAAAAGCAACAATTTTTTTTGTTTGTTTGTGTTTTATCCTTTTAAATGAATCCAAGAAAATAGAGACTTAAATCAACGAAAGGAGGGGTGAAAAAGAAGCAATAAAAATAACAGTGGAATAAACACACATCAGTTTAACCCTGTGCTTCCCAAGAGTCATATCCCTATCACTTCCCAAGTAACACTGAGCAAAAGCAAAAGTGGCACCAAAAGGACAAACACCAAGCCCATGCTTTTATGAAGCTTCATTAACACAAAATAATAACAAACCTCAAGTCAGCCAGAGGTTCAGGACATTAGCAAGGATTTTAACACACTGAACACAGTGTTAATTGTCAGTGTTTCGAGACAATGGATAATTTGGCAGAAATGTGGTTTGGTTTTTATTTTTTAATGCAAAGAAACAAAAAACGACCATGAGGGATCCTGAGACTGTTTTTAGCTGCAGCAGGAAAGCAACGTCCTGTCTCCAGTGGGAACTTACCTTCACAAACAACGTAGGGACTTGGGAATAGATGAGTTGGGGATTTTGGTTTTTAAAAATTAAAAATTCTCTACCTAAAGAAAAGGAGGGTAGAGACTTTCCTCTCAATGTGTAAAAGTAAAAAAAAACTAGCATCTCATCAATGTTATAGAATTCCAAATGTCAGTAAAAAAAATAAAATGGTAGAAAGTTTTACAGAGTTCTATTAATTTAAGTCTGTGTAAACTGAAGAAATTCACCAGGTCTTTTGATATGCTAACAACCAGATTTCCTCTGCCAGATGGGGGTGTCCAGAGAGACCAAGTCCCTCCTGTTATTGTTTATGCAACAAATTATTGTTCTGTTGTCCTAGGGAATATGAGAGTGGGAGTTCAAGGTAAAGCCTAATCTAGATGGAACTTCTCACAAAATTAACAGCTCTAATTTGTTTATGTTCCAACCCAACATGGAATCAGAATAAGTGCTCTTATAATTCAACTCAGAATTTCACAGAGGGGCTTACACTGCTTTTTGACCAGCAGAAAAGATGAGATGTTTTACCTGCATTTGGGCTTTGGAGGGTTAATTTTTTGTTTGTTTTCCTGTTGCTTTTTTTTGGTAATTTTTCCCATTCCAGTGAGTCAATGGAATGGATTTACTAGTCTTTTCTCAGAAGAAAGGTAAAACTACAATGGCCTGCAGATGGACAGGACAAAATGGGGCAGGGTGCTAAAAATCACCAATCAAATTGAAGTAACTACATTTTATCCTATAATTCTAATTAAAAACTAAAAACATAACAAAACTGCTTTGCTGAGACTTAAATACCTGACTGAGATTTCTAAGAAAATGAAGTTTTACTTCTTTCCCAATGAATTACAGGAAGCACAGCATTACAGAAGGAAAGCAGTGAGCCACAGAGCTTCTGAGAGGATAAATTGTTCCCCACTCCCAAGGGTGCCAGGGCAGTTCTGCCTTCCCCATCAGAGTCCTGGTGCTGGAAGGTTCCCTGCACAGCAGGGTGTATTTTAATACCCCAACTTAGCCACTGTGGAGGTGCAAAAAGAACATCTAAAGAACTTTAGGTGGTGCAGCTGGGATCTGATCCACACCAAAAGAATAAAAATCTGTCAAGGCAGAACGATTCCCTGGAAGTTTGACTTGGAAATAATCTGTTTTCCCTTGCCCCATGCTATCTGGGATCACTTGAGTTAATTTTAAGGACTCATCTACGTGTGCAATATTTTTAAAATGTGTATTTACTAGTAGTCTCAACAGGCCATCCAAAAAGTGATGGAACAAGGACTGCAAAGCACAGGACGGGAGCAGATTAACCTTCATGAGCTAAACAATATCTGAGAGACTTGTACTTTTATATAGGCCATATTCATTTGGGCAGAGAACTTCATTTCACAACGCTGTCAACCCAACAGCACTTTTATGGGTGAGATTCACTCTGTATTCACTCTGCAAAATACATCAAGGAGATGGACTGCTTTTGTTTTACTTTAGCAAGGGAAAAAGAGCTGAGCAATAAAAGTGTTATAACGATTATTAATGCAAGTGTAAGAGAGCGCCGTGAAGACAAAGGAATCACATCTTCATCCAATTTGCTGTATGCTAAAACTGCTATCACTTTGTTGAATGAAGTACAGAAACACCAATTTGTAAAAGCAGGAACTTGGCCAAAGTTGTCTTTATAATTTCATATAAACTAAATGGCAGCATTCAGTACTTTAGATAGCCCTAGGAGCCAATTTGCAAAGTTACTCTCCTTGTACTGTGCCTTTTTCTTCTAAATAATGGTCACTATAAACTAGCTGGCTACTCACACATTACCTCTCACTGTTCCCAAGATAACAAGCTGTAATAATTGTGGGGGAACCCAAGCTCGTGGTTGATTCTAGGATATCACTCTAAAACAGCAACAGGCTATGGCATTTGAACTGTTGTCTTCTGCACTCCTGGCACAATATCCATCTCAGTCAAAAAACTTTAAAAAACTCATTAAACTCCTTCTACTTATTTCAATGTTTACTAAAGTTTTGTTTCTCTTGGAAGCCCAGCATCATTTTATGGAAAATGCAGACAGACCCTACACTTAACTAACTTTTCCTTCCCCTTCTCCCACTCGACATTTTCACAGCACAGGAAGCTACAGGCATCACTTTTCCTTTCTCTCTCTTTACAATTCTTGATGATATTTAGAATATTCCTCATTCCAAGCAGTGGCTTTGCTTCCCCATAAGTGTTCAATAACCTTTGTAACTCTTACAGACAGTTCTGCACCCTCCTCCTTAAGGCCAAAACCAGGAGTGAAACAACATTGTTGGGGGCAGCATCTTTGCAGGTTTTTGGCCTCAGGTCACCAACAGTGGCTGAATCATGAGGAAAAAAAAGCCTGCTGATCTCATACAGAACACAGGCACTTACTCATAGTTCTCAGTTGTTCTGAGCCTTCTTAAAGTAACCTTTTCAAACCTTCAAGTATTCTTCAAACCTAAAATTCACCTAAAGAGAATACTGAAATCTCCAAGCAATTTTGTTTTCAACTGAAAACTTTCTTTCTCCTTCTTCTATTTCTCTGTATTTATTTAGTTCCCCCACCACCACCTTGCCAAAATCATCAATCTCACTCGTTACAGCTGCTCTGTAGCATTTGCAATGGGCAGGGGTAACACATCTGTGGCAAACATCTAAAGCTCAGCTCTGATCAGTGCAATCAGATACATGGAAATTGCTTGACACACTTCCTCCACATGTGGGCTCAGACAACTTTAAAGCAAGCATTAAAATGTATGAATATGTAACTGGAACAAGTCTGAGAGCCTTCTGATGCCACATGTCACTGACTGAATCACATTTCATTTGTTTGAGAAGCTCCTCCAAGATCCTTCCAAGAAGACCAGAGGTGTTGGAATGCAGTGAGTGAAAGTTTTGGGGCCCAAAGGTGAAGATTTAGGCACCAGTGCCATGTTTGGCTGCTTCTCCCGTAGCATCTGCACTGCCACTCTCTGTCAGGAATTTCACCCAAGCTCTAACACAACTCTGCACCTTTAGAGATGTGGATCATCCCAGGGCAGTCACCATGGGGTGATGCTGGGCAAAGACAAAGCAGTGACAAAACGCTGCTTGTGAGCTAAACAGAGTGACCTGGCAGGGAGGGACACAGAACTTCTCTCTTTCTCTTTTGTAGCCCTACTTATTTCCTGCTCTATTAATTAGTATAACACAAATAAGTAATTTGCATGTATCAAATAGTCATTTACCAGAAAAAAAAAAAAAAGTATTTGTTTACAAGGAGAAATGAAGAACAAAGATTTTCTCTATGCTTTACACTGGGGATAAGTGACAAAAATGGAAACTGTATGGAGAGCAAATTGTTTCATAAGAAAGAGAAATTGAACTGAAATTTGAAAATAACCATTATTTGAAAAGAGAAAAGGAAACCTAATGAAATAACATTACACAACCGAATTTGATTCTTTCAGCACCACCAAAAAAGATAGATTGATTCCCATTTATAATTTGGATTTCCTGTAACCATGCCAGAAGATGTCAACATCTGTTACAGCTGATGCCTGGCTCTTATTGTACATCAGATTCTAAGATTCAGCTTTATGCACTTTTCACAGTACAACAGAATTTCAAAGACATATCTCTGTCTGTAGGTACACAAATGACAAACTAATGGTACAACAATTGGTGTCTAGTACTGCAAAAAGGATGAGCTGGGTGCCTGAACTACCAGGACCAGCAGAGTTCCTGTGTGCTGCATGAAGAGAAGCAGAACCTCTGACTCCTTCATTCCTCAGCTTCTCTGTGGGGTCAGCAGCACGGAGTCAGTTCTGTCTGATTTCATTGCATTGATCTGCAAACTTCACACCTGGACACAATCTAAACCCAACCAGCCCAGTGAGACCCAGAGGGCCAATATGTGCTGCATTTAATTTGGATTAATTCCTAAGCCATGAGTGCTGGATGAAGCCCTAACCAGTCTGGGACTCTCCTCAGAACCACCTGCAAGGTGCATCAATCCCTCATCACTACCCCAGCCTTACCTTTGCAGCCAAATTCCCCTGTTGCATATTCCAAATCCAGCAGAGGCTGGAATTTAAATAAACCCAGCCAGTTCTACTCCCTGGAACCAGTGATCATAGGATCAGATGCAGCAAACACAAACAGGAACAAAAATCTGCTTTTCCAAAAGTGTTCCACCCAGCTTCTAGTTTCCACCTCTCCCTGAAGCCTCTCAGTGCTGCACTTTAACCAGCAGTGTTAGGAAGAAAATGAACCATTCTTTTCAATATTTAGTGAGCAAATTACCTCCTCAACAATGAAATAATCCATCACTAATTCAAGAACTCTGCTTCAAAAACTGCTCTCTAACTGTAAACTGCTTCCTTAGAAAATTCATTACTCAAGAATTCAGCTTCTCAGTGATATTTTAGCAAGCAGGTGTAATCTCAGTAACATTATGTAACAAAGTAATTTGTGGTCTCACAAAATACACACTTTTTAAGGAAGAATTAGAAAGGCAGATTACTATAAATTGAAAAAAGACTCTAAATTGCCTCAGACCTGAACACAGAACTTTTATAAAACTCAAGACACACTCAGAGAGTTGAATAAGCCATTTATAGTCCTTCAGAACAAACATTACACTTATTTTCATTTTAAGGCTTTATGACAACTTAAAGTTAAACACAAAGCCACCTTTCATTCTATTAGTGCTTATTTTTTAAAAACAACCCAAAAGATAAAACAGCCCAACAATGAAAATCACCAAGTGCCTCCAAATTACTTCCAACAATTTTTCTTTTACCCCCATTTCTCAACAGGCAAATACAGAGCAGTGCAAGGGTTTGATGCATTAGGACACTTGACAGTATCAGCTAAAATCTGACAGTGTGAGATGCTACTGTGATTTATAATCTGTTAATAAAACTGCTACAGATCTATAAACTGTAGTATATAAACATTATGGATATGATGGTCTAAATAAGGACATCCCAAATATTTCAAAAGCTCCTTCATTCAGCACTGCCTATATTTATATGCAGCTCTGTAGCTCAAGGTAAACTCTATCAGTTTAACAAAGAAGTGCATTTAAAGTCTGTTAGGAGAAGACATTCATTTTCAGGACACACCCTTCTGGCAAAATTTCACTGCATTACAAACTAGAATTCACCTGTAAAACATGTTTTTTAACTAAATCACAGATTTTAGGTCAGTACATACCATCAGAAAAGCCCCTATTTGATTTCTCCTATACCAAAGGCAAACAAGTATCCTTCTTTTTTCTATTATTATTCAATTACTTGACTGTCAAATCTTCTCCAGCCTGTTTTCACCTTCTGATTGTGGAGTGAGTGAGCTGCAACAGCAGCAGGATTTCTGTTTGTCACTGACCCAGAGTTTGCCTGCTCAACTCCAGCACTGAGACAAAGCTGGAGGTAACAGAAACACCCTGGGAGTCTCTCTTCTCACAGGGCTTGAGCTTAGAGCAGGAACAAAACTGCACAGCACAGTTACTCAAATTTATCTCACAGTTTTGCTTCATATATCAAAAGCCAAACTAAATTCAGATTTATTTCTACAATATTGAAATTATTCAAAACTTGGCCTTGGCACCTCAGCTTTCATTCATATGTACCAAAAAATATAATTTCCCTCACAGAGTTCCTGCCTTCCTCTCTCCATGATGCACACACTGTACATTTCCTGGTGAGAAAGGAAAACTTGAAAAAAAAAAAGCAAAAATAAAAGCAGCACAGCAGGTTTGGAAAAAAGTCACCACTTAGGGGACATGTAACTTTCTAATATCACAGAATGCTATCAAGAAAGCACTACTGAAGTATTCTGAACTCTAAAGGAACTTACAGACCACCAAGAAGTTTTCCTACTAGAAAATGAACTTAGCAAGTGTGATGGTAGAAGAAAGAAAAGCAATATGAGCAAGAATCAGAATAACTAAAGGATCAAATGATCAGAAAGTATCTAAATGTTCTAATATTGAATAGGCAAGTTTATCCTTCTTTCCTCTGAAATTTCATAAAATACAGTTAATTTCTGTTTCAAGAACCTCCATTTAAAACCCCCATAGAGGAATTAATTGGATAATTTGCTAAGGGCTCTTCAGCTGGTCAGTGATGCACGAGAACCACTCCAGTTCTAGGCTCTAACACTGACAAGAAAACCTCCCACCCCATAAAGATTATTAATTCTTAGGGGTCTTTCCACTCTGACAGTGTGCTTTAGCAAAGAATTATGTTTTTAGAAGTCAAGATTCCTTTATGCTATTTAAAAGCTAAAGATTTGGACTACATTTGAATTCCTATCTTCCTTTTGTGAGCACTGCTTAAGGAAAGAACAGAGAAGAGACTGCAAAGTTCCTTAAGAGGGGTGGCAAATGCAGAAATTCCCAGTTAGTGCTGTAAATATTGTGGGGGAAAACACAGTTGCGAGCATTATTTACAGCAAAGTTTAGATACCAGCTACAAGGCATTTTCAGAAGCTGTTCTTATCTATAAATCACACCTTGATGCTCAGGTTCTTACAGCTGGGTATTTATGAAAGCAATTTGAGTGGTGCCTGGAATAATAACACTGAGGGAAGACTTTGCTCTGGTAGAAGTACCCCCTTTAACCAAGTGCATTTGTCACAAGAGCAACACAGTGATTTAACATAATCAGCCTTAAATGACATTGTTCCCACAGTATATGTAAATAAATCAGAGCCATTAATTCAGATTTTCAGTAACAGACAGCTGCATTTGAGAAAAAAAAAAAAAGCACGGTCTAAAAAGATATTCAAATTGTGTTTCCCTAATTCAGTAATAAAAAATTGTCCAGGTAAAAAGTACCCTGGCACACATCTGAAATGAACCTTTAATACCCACAGCAAAATCCCTGTCTCACTGATGATTTATCAGAGGTATATTGCATCTACTTGTATCATTTACATCATTAACAAGGTTTTCTATAAGCATGCTTTGCTAATTAAAAAAAAAACCCAAAACTAAAACCAGATAATATGCTGGTATGCTGTTTATCCTTCTGAAAACAAACCACAATGAAAATCTTAAATCACAAATAAAAGCAAACACTTGTTTTAGATTTTCACACCGGCAGTCACCGCAGAGCCAGCAATGCAGTAGGTAATTAAAAACAGGCAATATCTTTTTTCTTTTGCATTTTTCTCTGAGTAGACAGGACTACAGCTGTGACTTCAGGGAGACAGACATTCCTGACATGTCTGCAGGAATATTTTGGTTCCCAGAAACCTCTGGGGACCCGTTCTGCCTATCCCAGCAGGAATGAGAGGTAGCGTGCTAAGGCACTGGAGCTGTGACAGCCCCAAAGATGCTGTGTCTTCTCTTTTTTCTGAGTTTGAAGTAGCTTCTCCTACAATTTTGTGGCCAAAATTTAGTAATGCCAATTTTTTTTTCTTTTTTCTTTTTTTGCTTTAATGCTATCTAGACACATCCTGGATCTTTTATTGCTTTTTTGTTTTATTAAGGAATTTTGACTTTAGCTACTGAGAGTTGCATAAGCCTTTCATAAACTTAAACTTGTCATATTTTCAAAATTTAAATCAATATTTTATTTGCACAGTGAGATGTACCCTATTGGACATGTAACTTTCTAATAGCACCAAACCATCAAAAGAAAGAAAGAGTTTTATATTTATTTTTATGGGGTTTTTTGTTGGTTTTTTTAAAGTGATGAGAAGCCATCACTAAACTGGTTTTGGGTTTTTTACCTCAACTGAACCAGCATTGTTTGCTAAAACACAGAGCAGTCAGTAGCTGGCCCCAAAGTGACTACAAACTCACATCATGCATATTTAATAAAATGCTATAGCAGAAATATAGTATACATTCTGTACTTCTACAAGAAAGCAATATTCATTATTCTGCAGATTATTCCTTAATAAATATTTCAGAAACTTGAAGTAGAAAAAAAATGAGAATAGCATATACTGTGCTCTTGATAGTTTAAAAGCACTTTTGTTTTCTGACCTAGGATGAATCCTTATGTTCTTTTCATTTCTGATGCATTTTAATGCCATTATGGGTTTGAAATTCATCTTTTGGTCACTTTGAGGGGATAAAGATATTTGATGTTTAGTTAGCACGCACAAAGAAGCTAAAAGTCATCTTCCATTAGCGTGCACAGAGCTGAAACTTTATAATTATAATTGTGGTTGCAGATTCCTTGGGTATCTTCACATAAATGTGACAATTTATGGATTGGTATCGAGAACAAACTGCCAGAAATGCTCACAAATCCCCCGTGCTGAAAGCCAAGGAAACTGCTGGGCTGCCACTCCTCCCACCTGCACATGGTAACATCAAGAGAAAAGAGCAATTCCAGAAACAAAACAAAGAAAGATCACCCCTGCAGTAGTGTGGGCTATGAGCTGATTTGTGTAGCTGTGCAAGTGTTCTCAGATTAATCACACCAGGGCTGAGATAATGCAGCTGCTCTGCAGCTCAGGTGCAGGGAAACTGTTCGGGAATGCCTGGGCAGGGATTGCCACCATCCCTGGGGTGTGGGCTCAGGTGCCAGCACGGATGGGATGGGAACGTGCCACCAGTGCATGGGAACATGCCACCAGCACATAGGAATGTGCCATCAGTGCATGGGGATGTGCCAGCAGTGCATGGGGATGTGCCAGCAGTGCATGGGGATGTGCCACCAGTGCAAGGGAATGTGCCATCAGTGCATGGGGATGTGCCACC
>VZUA01099157.1:0-13086 GCA_013401035.1 Horornis vulcanius | reverse complement strand
GGGTGCTGTGTTTGCTGTGGTGCTGATCCTCAAGGGCCAGTTCCCTGGCTGTAATTAGCAATGTTTTTGTTAATCAATGAACAGATTCCATTCTGTGTGATTTATTGCACACAAACTGTGAATTTTTGGCCGGTTTGTATCGACACACGCACACACAGCTGGGGAGGAGGCTGAGAGCACCTGCAAGGTGTTGGTGGCACAGACAGGGCAGAAGGAAGGTCCTGGTTCTGCTCAGCTGCAGTGAGTTCTGTCCTCTGGTGCTCCAGACACTGCCTGACCCTCCAGGCTGGGCAGGTGGAGGCACCACCTCCCTCGACCTCCCTGCAGCCCTTTCCCAGCACATCCCAGATCCCAGAGGGATCCTGGGGCTGACTCATGGTCAGGACCCCCAGGGCCCTCCCTGCACAGCTGTTCCCCTCCCCACGTGCTCCAGGTCCAGCTGCTCTCCAGGCACACAGTAAAGCACAGCAAAGCTCTTCATCTGCTCTACGTGCACAGGGATGACCATGGGAAATATCCTCCTAAGGCAAATAAAATAGAGAATTAGAACTGAATAGAGATTGGGAACTGAACACCTTCAAAGATCAAACTAGATTTGTTTTAGGGTTTGGGTTTTTCCCCCCTTTTGGCAAAGCACGGTAGAGGAGAAAATCTGGGGATTCAAAAGGGATTAAAGGTCACCACAATTGTGCTGAGAGCAGCAGAACTAAATGTCTGCCTAAAATTGCAGACAAAATTGCAGAGGTGGACTTTAACGTTGATACAGAGTGGAAATACCAGGGTTACTCTCTCTGGTTTATAAATTACCAAAAAGATTGCTGTTGAAGTAGTCTGAAATTTGACTTTAGATCCCTTCTAAAGGATGAAATAATTAATGATAAAAATAAAGTTAGACCTGAGGCCAGAAATATAGCCAGAGTCTCCAAAAAGAATATTCCTTCTCTTCAGGAAAAAACACATTTAAGCCCAAGGCCAGAAACAGTCTCTGGGGTAGGAAAAAAAAGAAAATTTTCTTCCTAGGATCAAAAAAAAAAAAATCCTGAAGTAGCTTATATTTAGTCAGGAGAAAGCTTTTGTCCTCAGCCCTGAAACACATCAAACAGAAAGCTTAGTCTGCATGGGAAGTGTTTTGGAATATAAACTATTTCAGGACATTAAAGACCCAAGGCAGCCCACCCCTGCCACAGGCTGCTGGAGATGCCCCAGGTGCTCTGGGATCCCTGAGCAGGGCAAGCAGCAGACAGGGCTCGGCAGCAGGGAGGGCCAGGACAGGAAATAAAGATACCAAATGCATCCTCTCCTTTTAATGAGCTGTTAATTCATCTCTCCTAGCCAGGGCCTTTTATTAGGGAATGTAAATCTCAGGAAGACAAGGAATCCTGAGACTTTGAAATTGCCTTGTAAATTAGTTACTGGTAATGAAACCATTTAGTTTTTGAAGGGATGGGATTGTGAGGGCTTTCCACGTCGAAATAATTATTTAACAATCATTACTGAAGCAAATAATTAAACTGTGCTGCATAAAAACTCCCATAATAATATTCACACGATTTCCTTTTCTTCCTTTTTAAAATTTTACATTATGAGACTTGTTATTGATACGTGAAGTAAAACTCTGACTGTCACAGCCAATCTTACATTCATTGTTTCACATTACATAAAAGATGTAGTACACGATGTATATGATTCAGGAGTGATTCATTCTCACCATAAAATCTATCAAGAGTCTTACATTTCACAGAGTTTAAAAATATACCCAGATAAAGAGGTATTTTAAAATACTTTAAGATAGTCCTAGGTTTTAAATTAAACTTTGAACAGGTGAAATAATAAAAATTCAAAGTCATGTTGGATGCTTTATCGGTGCCATCTCAAGTCAGACTCCAGGTTCCAAAAAACATTTTTCTTATCAGTGATGATGAAGGAGAACGATAATCATACAATTTAATGTGGGAGAAATATTCCACAGCTAGTCTGGCCTCATTCAGCTTTCCTTGCTGCTGTTTGGAAAAGAAGGAGGCAGGGAGGAGTGCTTTGCATTAGACTGGAATAGATTTTACTCTTTCCAATAATGTTTTTTCTTATAATAAAAAAAATTAAAAAAAAAAATTAATATGGAAATTAAAGGAGTTTCTATCAAGGAATTCCTGTGCTGGTCTCAAAAATATATCCAGAGAAGTCAAAAGTGGAATTAGCAGCATTTCCTTCCTCTGAACTTTGATTCAAGCACACTGCTGAGCTCTGCTTGTGGGGAAACACGGGCTCTCAATTGCACATTCCTCTTCCTAAAGACTTAAATGTCTATATTGGAGCATTTAAAGAGAATCTGAAGTCAGATAAATGCCCAAGGGTTCAAAGTATCTCAAGTGTCTAAGCTCAAATGATTCAATGCTGAACATGAACACCCTCATTTTTTACCCTCATAAATAGATTCATAATAAACAGATACAGAACCCAATAAATGGATGGGACAGAAAACAGCATCTCCAGCACCCCCTGTGCCCCTTGGGCTGGGGGAAGAGGAAGGAGCTGGGAATGAAGAAGTGAAGTTGAGCCCAGAAGAAAAGGTGCTGTGGTCAGGTATTTTTATTTTTGTCTTTGCTTCTCACCTCCCAACTCCATTGTTAATTGGCAATAAATGCAATTAGTCTTTCCTGAGTTGAGCCTGTTTTTCCCCAGTCACTGAGAAGTGATCTCCCTGTCCTCATCATGGTCCAGGAGCTTTTTTATCTTTTCTCCTCCTAATCTGCTGCAGAGAGGGAGCAAGTGAGGGCTCAGAGGGGTCTCACAGCCAGCAAAGGGCAACCCACCATCATCTGGAAGTGAAGAATTCTGCACCTGCATCCTAAATAAATGCCATTACACTCACTCAGCTCTCTGATGGATGAATATTAATTTTGCATACCATTGGAGAGTCATTACACTAAAAATGATAAGAGAAACATGCAGATCCTAAGTGCAAATAATCTGAGAAAGATCACGTAGAAAAAATGCTAAAAAGTCCAATATCTTTGACAAATGTTTGAGTTTGATCTTTCATTCCTAAAATATATTTTTGAAGAAAAAGAAAAACAAGTAAAAGCCCAGAATTCTAATTTTAGATGGTTTTGATCAAACACTTCTGAGGAAAAACCACCTTTTGTCTCTGTACACAAATTTACTTCTCTGTAAGAGCACACTGAAAGCATTTATCCTATCACACAAAAAAGAGCCCCTTTACATTCTGTGGAATCCCTAACAAAAAAAATCTTCCCCCTAATATCTGAAGATAGCTTTTTGAGCATATAATAATACTCCAGTGAATTCCTGACACAGAAGTATGGCAGGGATTTCCCCATCTGTTAGCCCGAGATAAGTTCTGATTTGATGTGATAAGAGGTTTTCTCATGTTCATAAAACAGAGGTTAGTACTGTGCTCACAGCTGGAAACACAGTTTCTAGATGTGAATTACCAGGAATATTATTTACCTGTTTTCAAAGGCTTTCAGATAGAAATTGGCACTTATTTTTGGGGAGAATACAGCAATAAAAAAATATATATATAACTATATATCTAACTTCTACAGGTTAGAAAAAAAAAATCAAAGGAGATAAAGTAATATGTAATCCGAGTGAAGGAAAATTAAAAATAGATTTTGTCATTTCACCCATTTATTTTTCCAGAAATGTTTCAGTGATTCTTTACTGGACTTCTTCACTCAGCTGAGTGTGGATATTTGTAGATAATCTGATCTCCCACCTGATGCTGGTTAATGCCCTGGGGGATCTTGATACAAGAACCCAGGGATTTCATCTAACAACAGGTCTGAGTTTATTGACATCTTAACACATTCCTTTTTTACTTTAATCTTTCCCCCACTTACTCTGATAAGAGAAAGAATAAATTGAAAGAACATTCTTGTTCGATTTTTAATAAAACCCTCATCATCTAAAAGTGGTTGAGTGATGATTGCTCCTACCTATGTGTACAAATTGTGGATGAAAAATTCCAGACTGTATTCTGAGATTGCAAAGATTTCTCAGGTGAATCCAACTGCAAGCTGAACCTGTCTGGGTAAGTTTGTGGGGTTTTTTTCTCAGCAATAATAAAAGAACTTGATATTCTATTACTTATTCAAAAACTTCAAGTACTTTACTGTGGAGATTAAAGATTTACTTAGTAACTGATTAGGTTTAAATTCTTATTTTATTATGAATTACTGAGTATATAAATCTAATCTGTTAAAATGACTTTTATTGACTATATTTCAAAATTATTTAAAATTGTACCTACTCATTATACTGGTTGTGTTCAGGCTTTAAAAAATCAGAATGTTTTCTCTGTGAAGATCTGCAGGTCTGGGGCTCTGAGCTGGTAAAGTCAAATGTTTGTGTTTACAATCTTGCTGCATAATCTGAAACACTCACAGCAGCACAACTGGTGTTCGCTCAGGGACTGGAAACCCCACAAATGTAATAAATAGCTTTAATGGCAGGTTTTGCCTCATTTATAAATTCCAAGCAGAGAGTGAAAAGGTTTAATTCCAGCAAAAACAGGGAGGAAGCTTTGCTGAGGAGCCTTCGCCACCTTTGCTCTGCAATCACAACACAATCAGAGCAATGAAGCTGTTCTGGTGACAGAGGTGACTTGTAAGCATATCCCAGGCTCCAGATGCAAACCTAGCATTTCCCTTCTTTCCCCCCAGCAGCAGCTCTGTCAATAGGCAGGGCCAGGAGCTGCCAGCTCTGCTCCCAGCCCTGCTGCAGCAGCCCAGGCTCCTGCAGAATCGATGGCACCTAATGAGCACTGCCAGGTGTGAGGGGCTTCAGCCACTCAGGAACCACTCCAGTGCTTCAGCAGCCAAGCAAAACTCTGCAGCACATCCTTAGGTGTTGTTTATCTTACAGGGATATGAGTACAGGCTTAAAGCTGCATGGCTTTCTGCATGTGCAGTTCCTAAGAATTATTCTAAATTCTGGACTAAGAGATGCTTCCTGTGCAAAGGTGAGGAGCTGCTTAAAGTAGGGTTCCTGACTGGAAAATGGAAAATCATTTCACAACAGAACATTTCCTAATTTAGCTCGACTCACAGAATGAAAACAATGCTCTTCATATCCAAGGCATGATATTTATTTTTCCTTAAAGATTTTTTTATCAAAAGCCTGATAAAAGTCGGCACACTCAAAGTTGTTTTAACTTTCAGCTCGACCTTAAACTGGGATTTGAAAGTCAAAATGGATTATTCTTTTTACCCATCACTGATTGTAGTAATATATATATTTTTTTTTCCCTCAGTTGGATTTGATCCCTGGTGCAACCTCATTTCTTCAGACAAACTAGTGCAGAGTTATTTCCTTTAATGGGCTCACCCTTACACAATTAACTAGAGCACAGAAAGAACCTGTGAACACGTAACTGTTCATATTACTAAATGTCTGTTTTAGTACTGAACTAAGCATCAATCCATCATTTAAAAAAATA
The DNA here is from genome assembly GCA_013401035.1 of Horornis vulcanius. Classification (NCBI taxonomy): domain Eukaryota; kingdom Metazoa; phylum Chordata; class Aves; order Passeriformes; family Scotocercidae; genus Horornis; species Horornis vulcanius. The sequence goes on along the minus strand of VZUA01099157.1, from coordinate 7,625 downwards.
TGGATTATCTGCTTTAGATATTTTCAAATAAAAGAGTGATGCCCTTCTGGAATATTTGTGTTATACAACCTGGGATTATTGCAGCACGGGTGGCAGTAACAAAGCCAAGCACAAGGAATGTTTTTTACTTTAGTTTATACCTCTGTAGTGAATTAACACAATTTCCTTTTGCTAAGCCTANGGGTGGCAGTAACAAAGCCAAGCACAAGTTTATACCTCTGTAATGAATTAACACAATTTCCTTTTTGCTAAGCCTCGGGTCTAACATAGCCCCTGCTATAGAGATTATTTATTTTTTGCTGTTGATGTTGTTTAAAAGGCAGGCACTCTTGTTTCTTGAAAAAAAGAAGGAAACTGTTTCTTTCCTTGTTCTCTAAGTCATTTTCTGGCCTGCCAGCATTTAAACCAGGATATTTTCTTACACCTTCCCTTCCTCTGGCCTTCGTCTTATGTCTGTGTACTTAGCCACGCAGTGTGCCCTCACCTTTTCTGTTTTTCTTACTATTTCTCTTCCACATACTGTAACAAGCCTGAAAAACCCAATCCACACCCAGATTTGAGGGCTGTGGTTTGGCAGTGGTCTGTCCAATGACCTTATAATTGCTAAACTCCTACAAACACCAGGGTGAAGCACAAGGCAGCCTCAGTGGTGTGAGCCAATAATTTTCATCTTAAACCCCAACAATTGGACATGATTTCCTCCCAGTCCACTCTATCAGAGTTCTGGTGTGATTCCTGCTACACCTGCCTGCTTTTTGTGCAGCAGATCACCTTCAACCCTGAACCAAGAGAAGAGAGTGGCCATCTGCCAGCTTTCAGGCACTGGCATCATCATTCTAGTGAAGCAAGGGGAGATTTCAAAATGTGTCAAGGGAACTCCAACACCTCAAATGTATCAATTCACCAGGAATTCTGTCATTCATTCATCCTGATCTCACCTACCACGCTGCTGGAAACAAAAGTGTACAGGTTGCAGTGCACGTTCCTTTACTTCTAAGAGCCTTAAAAAAGTTTATATTTCATTTGGTAAGGTTAGAAACAGGCAAATATTTACTCTTAATTATTTTGTTAACCTCCAGAGAGCTCTTAAGGAGAGTCTTTGTGCAGGTGATGTTTCCTTAAGAGTTCTCATTAAACTGGGTTTTCATGTACCAGGATCATCCCAGGGCTCGAGTTCCTGGTCCCCAGTGCTGCAGGTCACTGCTCCACCACAAATTTACCAGCCCAAGTGGCAACTTGCTCAACACCAAAGGGTAACAGCAACAGCCCCAGTCAGCAAGGATGCTCAGTGACAGAGCTTCAACAGCTCAGTAACAAACCCCAGAGATCATTTATTCCATTATAAATATTTCAGGCAAGGACTGGTTTCTAATGAAATTGAGAGACAGAGCAGTTTGAAGTTTGGGAGTGAGTGGAATGCTGGCAGTACACAAGGTTACCTGATAGCTGTGTGATTTCTGTGTGCACTGAGCAACAACTCCATTTGGCACTGTGAGGCACCAAACACAACCTCCTCAGCATTTCTTTCTTCAAAGAGTAAATCTCAAAAAATCCCACTGTGTCCTTCCTTTCAACTCAAGGGAAATTGGAAAAGACAAATGATTAAACAATCCAGTGACAGGAAACATGGTTAAAAATGACAACCTTATATCTGTGAAATAATGAAAGACAAGTGCTACCTATGACACCTGGGTTTAGCACTGGGGTTGGGGTTTCACTCTTAAAAAACAACAAATAGAGATGAGAGAATCTGGAGATTCTTGGAATGTTTTAACATGTCAGCCGCCTGCACAATTTAATTACTTGTTTACACTGCTTCCTAGCCAACAGCCAAATAGCATTTCTCAACGTATTGTGTAAATTGTATCAAAATAGCTCTTCTGGTCAATAAATTTCACCTTTCTTTAGTTCAAAGCTACCAAAGTCTTCCAAGGCAATGCCACTTGTGTGATGGATTTTGGAAACCTGAAATTGAATATTCAAATGCCACCCAACTCTCCTGAAGGCCTGTTCAGAGAGAGCAGTGCTCCCCTTACACAGGGAGGTGTACTGTGCATTTCTCTGCTACAGAAATATTGTACACTTGAGCCTTCCACTGACCTGGGTGAAAAACCAATCCCCTGGCTTAGACAAGACTTACAGTCAGAACTGGAAAATAGTCTCAGATTTCCAGGGATCAGCCTCTGAGTCACACAATCTCATTTCCTTTTCCCTCCTATTGCTTTAATTTTGGATCTTTTTCCTGCAGTGAAGCTTTGAGTTGTTTTATTTTATTACTTTTTTCAAGAATGTAATAAAATCCCAAGAACAGAAGCCTTATTTATATAGATATATATTTAATAATCACAACAAAGGCCATTTTATCAATTCTCCAACAAACAGCGCTACTGAAGACACTGTCATGTATCAACCTCTAATTTGAATCTCAATTTTTACAAAGAAATCCATGATTATTGCTGAGATGTAGAGTACACAGCTTTACTTATTTATGATTCTCTCTGGAAAAACTACACCAGCTGCAGACACAACAGCTTCTGCTGGCAGCAAATACCTTGCTATTTGTGCAGTTTACCTTCACCTTGGTGATTCACAGACCCTTAATAGCTCTTGCAAAGTTAGCAAGCATCACTTGGTAACTGTTACTGTCAGGGTGAGAAGAAAATTACATGACTGCAAAAAAAAATTAAAAAAACTCACACAAAAATCCCTTTAAACAAGTGCAAGAACTCTCCTAAACAATAGATGACCAAAATTAAATAGGGGAGTCAGTTTTATAACAAATGTGGGTAATTCCTGCCACGGCAGGGACACCTTCCACCATCCCAGGGAGCTCCAAGCCCCAATGTCCAGCCTGGCCTTGGGCACTGCCAGGGATCCAGGGGCAGCCACAGCTGCTCTGGGCACCCTGTGCCAGGGCCTCCCACCCTCACAGAATTGATTTATTCAGTTGCAATGGTGATATACAAATTCATAAACTTATATAAGTATATATTACACATACATTCCTGCATATCTACACTCTAGATAATGTCAGTGCTCACATATTTTCTGTGATGCTACTTTTGCAACACTTTGCTTGCTTACACTGTGTCTTTCTCTGTGTGAGTACAAAGAGCTTTGAAAACAGATTTAATCATTGAAAAAATTGATGAGCAAGCATGAGGTTCTCAATAACTGTGCTGCTGTTAATGCCAGAACATCCACACACACCACAGAAATGTTAAACACATTATTGATGGGATAGAAAACACCAAGATATGCAATTGCTTGAATATATTCATACATGTATTTCCTCATTGCCATATTCTCATCCTGACCTCCATCTTGAACTCGAAATGACATCAAAATTTAAAGGAAAATTACCTTTTAAAACTTTAGAAAAGTGAAAGTCCGGAACTGTCTTGTGGGCCATTTTGGAAAATAGTGTCAACTGTAGTGAATAAAATAGAAGAAATGTTGGGGGAGGGGGGAAGTGGCTCAAAATTACAGTTTCTTTTAGGGAAAAAAAAAATGCTAGATTGTGCAATATTTGAAATATTTTCATTTGACTATTTTTACAGGATCACAGAATTAACAAGGTTGGAGAAGACTTTGGAGATCATCAAGTCCAACCTGTGACTGAACACCACCTTATCAACCAAACCATGCCACACCCAGTCTTTTTTGTTAACCACCCATTTCTCAACATTGGCAGAAGCATTTGGAAGGATAATTCCATTAAAAATAAATTTCGTATTTGACTTTCAAAACATACCTGAAAAGGTGCCTGTTAAAATTTATACAAGTTCAGCACTAATTTCCACAAATAAAAAAATCCTGAAATTAAGCGATTAGGGTTACAAATAAATATTTCCCACCTGCAACTCAATCAATTTATAAGAAAACCCCTGAGAACAAGAGGTGGAACATGAGGGGGACAAACACAAAATATGGTCACAAAGATCTCTGCCACTTCTAACCCAATGAATGTGCCAGGAGCCAAAGCCACCGAGGGTTTCACTGGAGGCTCTGAGGTGTCTGTGAAAAGCCTTTTCTGCCCTGCTGAATCTCTGAACTTCACTGGACCCAAGGAGGGGGAAGAGGGAGAGTATCCCAACAGCTAAAGTAAAGTAAGCATATCCAAATACAGGCGATGGGCTGATTAGTTTAGTTTTGACAGGCTGCTAAACGGGAACTCCGAGTGAAGAGCTGCAAACATTCCACAATTAATTACCTTGCCATGCACTGCCTGAGCCCCAGCCTGCAGAGGAACTGCTGACAGCACAAAATTCGCATTCCAGTGCCTCTCCCGCCTCTCCCAATTTACAGGAGAATAGGAAATCATGAACAATTGATACACTCTGTTAGCTCCTATCATGGAGGGTGAGCTCACATGTAGCCTTAGGGGTATCTTACACAGTTTAATGCTGAAAATAAAAGGTAATGTTCTTGGCAAAGAGCTGGGGGGATTAAATTTGGAAGGCTTGAAGCAGCTTTGAATTGTAGTCAATAAAAAAGAACCAAATAGTAATTTTGTAATTTAACTGTGCTGGTTATGCCCAATGAGTCAGACACTTGTGAAATAAACCATGTAAATAGAAAAATGGCTTAACTCTTTCTACAGTCGCCCTGTATTTTCTCCCTTCTTTTTCCTGCCTCCCTCCCCCTGTTGTTCCCTTGGTTAAATATTACTGTATGGTTACTTTCTCCAAATTACTCCCTTGGGACAGCTCATTGTTCAAAGAGAAAATCTGCCTTTTTGAAATAGTTTCTTGTATTGTTTTGTGTCGTTTTGTTTTTTTATTTTTTTTCTGTGTTGTGGACAACAACGACCATGCTAGCAGAGCTTGTAAAGATAAATGTCCAGAGACTGCTCCAAGCAAATTAAATGGGGAGCTCAGAGTTCTGTTCTGCTCTTGAGGTGACTCCTCTTCAGCACAGTGTCTTCCCTGCACCTGATGTGTGCAGCCTGAATCAGCCAGGGATAAAGAGGATTTTACAGCTCATGGTGCTCACCTTCCCTTGTTTCTGGTGAGCTTGACACAGCTGACCTGGACAAGGGCCCCCAGCAATTCCTCCAGCTCTTTGGCCACCCTGGTGCTGAACTACACAGCCCTGGTGCTCCAGATGCTGGAAAACTATACAATTTTTTTTTTTTTTTTTTTAACTTTAGTGTTGTTTGTCTTTTCCTTGGAGGAAAGGAACTGAAGTTTTTTTTCAAAGAACTGTTCCATCACTCATGGTGTGAGGACTTTAGCATCTCAACTGACTGGGAGTAGCCCAGAAGATACACAAAATATGACCATCAGTGACCATTAATCCCAAATGTCACCCCTGGCATGGTCTGGGAGAAGAGAGATGAGAGAACCAAGGAAGGAGAACCACAATAGCACCAGAGGGGAAGAAATCCATAACCAGCAGGAAACCAAATACTGAGAACTGTGTAAATTGGGACCACTGAACATTCAGTTTCCATTTTGACTGTACTTAGTTTGGGAAAAATCTAGTAAAACTCGTGTGTGATGGAATGATTTTCTCTGCACAACCCAGGCTACGTGTGGATGAAATAATTTCTGCTGCACATCCTGGCCAGAATTAAATAATGCCTTGATTGTCTAACTCTAGGAATGTTGTTGGGTTTTTTTTTTTCCTCCCAGTTTTGGTAGACTCAGTCTGATCATCAGTAGGTGGCAGAGCCTGTTGTGAGGTGCCAAAACCTCCAGGCTCAGGGTGAGCAGCCTGGGAGCTCAGAGATGTCCCCAGCAGCCACCAGGGCTGTTCCAGCTTATCTACTATACAATTATAACAGCAAAACCCTTCCTGCTCCAGCAGCTCCATTGTCTGATTCCATCATTAATCCCTACATGAGCCATTTGCCCGCCTCCACTTAAATTTAACACTTCTACAATTAAAACAGGAATTACTTTGGTTTCCATAATGCAGCTACACAAGATAGACATTATTAACCACTTCCTTAATTGCAATAATTTTTATGATTTCTCAAATTACTGAACCATGAAATTTATTTTAAAGACTCCAAGCAGTTCTGAGTAGAGGTAAAACTATTTTTAAAAGGTACCCTTATAATTACTTCATACTAGTAAATTATTCAGATTATGATTGCACTGATTTAATAAGGTCATAACCAGATACAGACTCATTTAGAAAATTATGGAACACTACAAAAAACGAGGTCATTCACCACTCTTTCAGTGGTTGAAACACTGCTTTTCAAAACACAATCTTTACACTCTAGATTTTTGGTTAATTTCTTAAGAGTAGCTTGACCTTGGTGGAAAAAATAAAATAAAATGTATCTCAAAAGTGAAGGAATCTGTAAACAAAAGTATCCTAAAAAATCCCCAAAACAACAACAAAAAATACCTTACATATGTTTTTACTGGTGAAATTCCTAAAAATCAGCAGTCTTCTGGATTTTTTTTAAAAAGATACATACAAGCACAATGTTCTAAACCCCTCCCTGTTTTGGAAGGAAAGAGTTAAGACTTCAGAATTAACAATTCCCAGAAATTTCAATAGGGGGATCTTCAAATCTTCAAAAAACAAATTAAATCAAGCAATCATGATAGAAAAATAACTTGATCATCCTCAGTGCTCTCGACAGAGTCTAGAGATATTCAGCAATACAATTTATCCATTCTGAGTACATCTTAATTCTCAAGGGGAAATTACCATCCCTGGTTCTGGAATCTAAAAAATGCATTTAATTCTGAACATCCATTCATGAAACTATCTTTATAAAATGGTGTACACATACAAGAGACCAAGAAAGTTCCTTTTCTCTCCACCTGATTATTTTCAGTATTGTTGTTACACTTTAAAATGAAAGCAGTGACTGATTTATTTACTTGGTTGTTAGAAAACATAGCAGAATACTTTTTTGCAAGATTTGCCATCCTTGTTTTGGTTTCATTTATCAGTTTTAAAGATTCTGTAATACATTCTACCCTTCTGTCTGTGCCTTTGGTGGTTTTGTTTGGGATTTTTTTTCCCAGTCCTTTTACTAGAATTTTCTATGCTTCAAGTGGAAAAATAGGTATCTGAACATGATGGTCTTAATCTACTCCATCCATTTTAAACCTTTTGCCCCTTCCACTGAAGTGAGTGACCCTGTAGCTCCCTTCAGTTCTGAACTAGCAGCAAATGTCATTACCTTTCAATAAATCCTTTTTCCCATAGGTCACTTGTATTTGAAATGAACACAATCAGTCCCTGGTATAAATTCCTGTCATATTCAGCCAGTCTCTGATGCCAAGACAGACATAAGAAAGAAAGATATCAAGTTCCACTCTCTGTACCAAGGAACTCAGACACAATAAGGAAGAGAGAAAACAAGGTTAATATGCAAGGGAAAAGATCAGTACTGTGGGGGCTGTGTGGTGCAAAGAAAAGCACCGTGGTGCGATAGGAGGGGAAGGAGCAGCAGATTAAAGGAGACAGAGAATAGTTTGGGATGATGTGGAAATTTCTAAAGACCTTTGCCCTAATGAATCATGTATGGAAGGGCCAGTGGAGACTGCACAGCCTGATGAGCAGCACACAGGAGTTCATGGCTGGTGATGTTCTGGGAGAGGGAGGAGAGCAGGGCTGACCTCGCTGGGATGCCTTGGGAAGGCTGGCCTGGA
>VZUA01099154.1:33027-56517 GCA_013401035.1 Horornis vulcanius | reverse complement strand
CTCCAACACTGGTAGGGGTGAACCCTTCTTCTACCCTTCCACCACAACACCCACAGTTCTTGGTACTTCCCAGAAACACACACAATCTTCAAGACCAATTTCAGCTCTACAAAAACTGCCAGAAGGACAAAGGAACTGCCATTTTTAACTCCTCAGTACCAGCTGCAACACAGCAGGGAAAGCAACAGGGAACTGGTAGCAAATCTGCTGTGTGGATACTGGGCTAGGGATAAATAAGGACAACCCCATTTTATACCTGTGTGGCCTAGGAATACGACATGAGAAAATACAACAGGAGTTGTGCCCCCAGTTTTAGATGAGCATATTTATGCTACAAGGCACAGTTTTCCTACAGGGACTAGCTGTGGCTCCAGCATATTGAAAGCTTAGCATAGGGCACAGGACAGTTCCAGAGTTGTGCACAGAAGACTGAGACATTCTCCAAGCTGAGTGTTGCACCAAAAAGCAGCACTACAGCACCTGGAGTGACCACTGCATATGTTGGTAGGGGCCCAGCACTCAGAGACTGATCTCTGCTGGTAAGCAGCATGTTGAGCCTGCTGGCACCAGTGCAGCCATCCTCCTGAAACTGGAAGTTTGAAATTTGCTGCTGCCAATTTAGCTGCGTACTGACTCCAGGGACAGGCACATTCCCACCCTGTCCCGGGTGGCACACAAGCCTGCAGCCAGGGAATCACCACCCAGTAACAGACTGCTGCTGGCCTTGGTAACAAGCTAAATATAGCTGTATTTTCTGGCTCCTCGCAAAATGGAAGGAGTCTGCAGGACCATGTTCATCTGCTTCTTTGCCAACTACAGCCAGGAGGGAAAAGCATATGGATTGCACTTTCATAGGCTTGAAAAATGGATATTAAAAATAAATCATTAAAGGATTTTATAAGAGTATCTTCTCCCCATTTCTTCCCACACACCCCCACCCTTACAGTAGGCTGCTGGCATGTGATCGACTCTGTGTTGCCAACTTAAGTCACGCTGTGATGGCGTACACTGTAAATGGCTGGTATCTGACACCAGCTAACGTGACAGCAGCTTGCACTGCAACAAAGCCAGCTGTTTGGAGTGCAGCACTGACAGCAGCACACTGAAATCCAGTAGAAAAACCTGCATTACACCTGGCTGTGTGGAGTTTGCACCTTGTCATCTGCATCCTAGCTCAGAGGGATGCAAATAAGAGCATTCTGGGTACTGCACCAGGCTGGATGAACCTTCCCTAAGCATGTCGTACAAACTCTCTCCTCCCTGGCTGCTGAAGTGAGTTGGACTGTGCTGCAGAAACAAGACTCAGCATAAACCCCAATGCTTGCTCATATGTGCACCAGTAATGCAGTTTGTTACAGTCTCTTTAATCCCGGACACCAGTGAGGGGTTCCAGACACACATTTCTGGTTTTAATGACTGCACACTATGTCTCTCAATCACAAGCAGTTCTCATGTGAAAATCTTCAAGCTAATGCAGCTTTTCACACACTGGAGGCTGCAGTAGGTTGGTGCCCTGACTGTGCAGTCTTTTCCACAGACACTGATGACATATGCAATGACTGACAGCAAAAAGAATGAAAAGAGACCAGGCAGGAAAGGATTTCTATGTTTTGCACAAAACCAGGCACCAAAACACAGCTTGTCTACATAACTTTTCTCTGCATGAAGCAGCAGATTTCCGCCTCCCCAAGAGCAACTCAGTGGGGAGGCACATTCAGAGATGTGCTGGCCCTGCTTACTCAGTGCCTGTCGCTCCAGTGCTGAGGCATGAAAGGCTCTCTGCTTTCCATCCCACTCACCACATGCACACAAAGGCTCCCTCCTGGCCATGGATCCTTGCTCCTGCCACAGCCTTGCATGGCTTTCTCATACACAATACAACCTCAATCACCATGGTGTCTGCCCCACATTTGCAAGGCAGGTTGCAAATTCATGCCACAGAGCACGAATTGTTCTGCAACAGTAGGAGTCAAAAAGTGGGAAGCTTGGGGTTCCATCCCCATGTCCATGCAGCACAACTACAAACATGGACTGAGCAGCATACACCTCTTCAGGTCTACCCCTACTGCCACCTGCTCTGTAAGAAAAGAGAGGTCCTGGGAGGCAGAGTTTGTACCTGGTGTCCAAGCTCTAAGTCCTTCTCCCATCCTACAAGAACTTGCAGCTTCAAAGTTACCCTTCCAGGGCAGCATCACCTCTACTCAAGTGCTTTGCACCCACTGAAGTTTGTCCCTGAGCAACCTGCTCCAGGGCTGAGCATGTGGATTCGCTGGCTGGATTGAATGGCTCATCCTGTCACCTTCAGTGCACTGCATGGCTCAGACAGCCACCTCCAATGCTGTGCCACGCTCCTCTTTCCACACAGGTAGAGAGCTGCGTTGGAGGAAGGGAGATGGCTGTCCATTTCACTGCTGGATCAAACACCTTTCACTGGCAAACATCAAATAGCATGGAAATAGCATGTTTTCAAGTGGAAAACAAAGGAGGCTGGAGCTGACAAGTCAGTCTGATCATTAGCAATCAGATATATCTCGGATAGGTGTTCATGCAGCCCAGCTGTCACTCACTGCAGTTCAAAGCCAGCCCTGAACACATCTTTATCTGCAACTCCTTTCTACAGGCTAATGAAATTTCAGAAATTGTGCTGCCAACTGAGTCAGTGAGAACTGCAACCTTGCAACCTCCCTTGAACACTGACCCAATACATCAGGTAACTTTAGCTTAAGAGCAAATTCTTTCCTCCTAGCAGTGCTGGAGCAGCTCACTTTCACAGAGAAGTTTTAAAGTGTAATTATGTAGAAAACACTCCTTGAATATGTTTTCATGGAAGGCTGTTAGACCCCTACAAGCATCCTAAAAAGCAGGTCTAGAAGAATCTGATGAAGTGATAAATTTCCCCATTGCCCACACAGATCACCTATTTTCTTTGTACCCATTACTTGCGTATTTCCCAGACACAGGACTCTGACAGACCCAGACATCAGTCTCCTCACAGCTGATTTTCAACTGCAGTTTCGCTCTACTTGCAACAGAAACCTAAAACTTCTGGTTCAGGCCAGAAGAGGAATTATTCCCTTCCCCCTTGAGGAAGAGCCTATACTTAAAGACTGTGGTCACATCTACCCCTCTTCCTTAAAACTCTCAGCTCTAGACTACGCAAACCGCCCTCTTCCAACTCTCCCAGCACAGTCTCCAAGCTTTTCCTGGGGCTACTCCACAGTCCCTGCTGCTGTGGGTACCTGCACGGGGCACTGTGCTCCACCTAACCCCTGACCAGGGCTACGCAGGTACACAGATTTTTTTCACATGTCCTGCAGATGACACTGCTGCTTTTACATTCCTGCATGGCATTTTCTTTCCTACTAATAATGTAACATTCTTTGATTCACTCTCAACAAACCTTTTCCAGAACTACTCCAGACCCAGCTATGCTGCATCCTGCATGAGGCAGCTGATTCACTCTAACGCTGTATTTCATACTGCCTTTATTGAACTCACTCGCCTTTTATGGATTACTTTTCCAACCTGTCAAGACTGAACTCCACATCTGGTTCTCTAAAGGGTGTCTGTAGTTCCTCTCAGCTCAAAACACCCTACCAATTTAACAAGCATATTCTCTCTATTCCATCATTCAAGCCATCAGAACAATACAAAACTGAACAGTCCTTCCAAGCACATCCTTCCAGACTGCCACTGAACACAGTTTTCCCAGCTGTTGTGAATAGTCACATAAAAGTTTATCCTATGCTTTGTTCCCTGTCTTGTTTGGAAATGGATTTGTGCTGCATCAAAGGCTCCCAAACCTGAAATAATTCATCCCAAAGGCTTTCCAGTTCTGCTGGTTTTCTGTTCCTTTTGGGACAGATATTGGGATTCTCAAGAGTCCATGCTCTGCACCCCTCCCACACCAGCAGCTCTGCTTATACAGTATTGGGTTCAAGGAAGCTGGTGGCCTCAAATTACTTGTAACAGCAATAAAAATATACAGCACAGCTGGCTGCTGACATTTTTCAAATGCAGGTGTAACACCCATTTACAGAGAGCCCAGAGACTGCTGTTATGGTGAGGATCCTGCTGTGACTAGATCATAGCTGGAAAGAAAAAGCAAAATGTATCTTCTAGTTAGCATTACCAGATGGCAATCAGCCTCAAAGGCAATGAAAGCAACACAGACTTCCAACCATACAGAAGTTTCAATTTCAATGTGTGTGAATAAAAATGCTAGAGTTAAGGTTAATCAGGTAGTTTTCAACTATGGATGATACAGACTCTGTGAAATGCATGTTCTAGCCAGAAAAGTGTACAGTTCATGAATACAAAATTTGCTGGAAATAGAATTCAAACAGCCCATAAAAAGCACAAACCACAGTTTTACAGTATCTCTGGGATGAGTTTTGCCCAACATTGAAATTCCCACCTCTGAGTATAAAGAACTACCTCCCTGAGTCTGCGCAGACAGATGAGAAAAAACTGCTAAGAACACCCCAGGTGTTATTTTGGCCCAACTCAGCTCCCCTGCAGTCACTTGAGAATCGTTTGCAGATTTTATGCTGTTCTGAACAATGCTCTGAGCTGCAGCAGCAGCATGTCAGCTCTGACCCAGGGCTGCTGAGGTGAACAGGGACATGTCTTTTGTCAGGGTACAGAAGACAAGAGACAGACCTGCCTTTCCACACAGCTTCAGTGGAAAAACCAGAATAGCTATCACAAGCTCCCAGGGCTACCAACACTTCCAGCACTCTCAAGGCAGTCCCAGCTTGTCACTAAAACAGCAACTGAATTTCATGGTTTCAATGAATGTTAGGTCAAGCCCTTTCTGAGCAAGCCTAGACTTGATTTTGACTAAAATGAGTGAACCTTGATGTTTTGCATGATTCCAAATGAAAGCAGGTGACATTTGGCAGCTACGACAAGAGTTTTGGGTCCTTTTGAACTGAGAGTTCAAAGCAAACCTCAGTGGAACATGCAAGTGCAAGGCAGCTTGAAAATCCTTGAAGCTCACCAAGCAGACCCTCTGTTAACCCCACTGAAGGGAGACTGGTACACTTTGCACAGTCCCAGTCTGCCCTCCGAGTCTACCCAGTTTTCCTCTCCCTACAGCTGTAGGGCAGAGCCTTGGGAATCCAATCAATGTTTGAGCTTAAAAAACCCAAAATGTTACATCCCTCTGCAACTCTAAAAGAACAGGTCAGTGAAACACAACCACTTCAGTCCAGGCAGGGTCTAGCTCTATGTCCAGGGAGTTAGAAAAATGCACAAGGAATGGAAAGCAAATACAACAATCCCTGGCTCTAAGACACTGATGCTGCTCTTCCACCTCCCACAGTGACTGTTCTGCTGGGATATTTTTGCTTTGCAGGAAAGATGGAAAGAAGAACACAGAAGGTAAAAAAAGCCAGCATAATTTTTGCAAAAGGTATTCAAGTCCAGAAAAAAGCTGCCTACAACCAGCTGAGGAGACTGCTGAACAAACACTGCAGAAGACCTGTAACACTTCCATCTCTTTGTCATTCCAGCCTATGTCTGTGAAAGCCAACCTCTACCACAGACACAAACCAAGCTGTAAGGAGCTGTATTGTGTGCCACTGGCTCAGGGGAATGTGCTGCACTTGAAGGCTCTCTCCCATCACAGGACTGGAAAGCTGTCCCTTGCCACCAACACACAATGACCAACCCCTGTGGCACGTGGCCAAACGGACAGGGCTTCGGTCATCTCCTTATTGCAGATTTGGACAGGTCACCATCAAAAGGCATATAAGGGACAGCAGCACTTTTCCCAAGCAGGGGACATGCTTCCCACCACATGGCACAAACAGTTCAGCAGCTTAACAATTTCACCAGTATATTAAAAATGTACACTGAGCACATCACAGTGCTTCCCTCGCACCAGGGTAGGAGAGCGATCAGGTGCAAATGCTGGGAACAAACAGATGCACAGTGTGACCAAGCCCTACTGCACATGCCAGTCCTTTCAAATGGTCTGTGTAAAAGTGCAAAGCACTTGGACAGGGAGGTTTGCAAGATCAGATGTGTTCTGCTGGATTTCAAGCATGCTTATCTAGGACTTGCTTAAAATCTGCAGCCTCAAAATGCTTGTCAAGCTTGTTTTTGTTACATAGCTCAAAACAGAGCAGGAGACAAAAACAAAGCAGAAAGCAGCGTTTCTAAGTCCTCACCTCCCTTTTTGGTAGCACCTTAACTGGTGACAGCTAATCACAGCCATTGCCAATCACCTCAAACCAATGACCTCAGCAGGCAAATCCAGCTCCAGAAAGAAACGAGCTCAAGTACTATCACCCTGACATTTTAAAATATATTTTAATTAGGAACAGGGGGGACATGCAACTACTGCATTCCAGTAGACTCTAAGCAGCCACAGGCACAAGCCTAAATTCCCAAATCCTTATTCACCTGGCAATTAGGGAAGCTGAGAGCTGCTGTGAGTGAAGTTTTGCACATTGCTGAATACAGCAATGTTCCACTGAGTTTCCCCAGGACAGCACAAAGAGGTCATGGCTGTCCTCCTGCTTTCATGCAGGATTTTCATTCCAAGCTGTTTGTTATACTTGAAGGTTCTTAAAAACTCAGAGCAGTTATTTTGTTGGGGAAAAGCCCTGTAGCTCCTTCATTATATTTTTACATCTTGACAACTCTTTCCAGCTCTGTTCCCCTGCCAAGCTCTCTTCTTTGAGGCCAATGGCACACTCTGTTATGCTCAATGAAAAAAAAGTATATTGATTTTAATGTTTTTGGTTTGTGGAACATTTTAGCTTGCTCCAAGCAATGGACAGTGTTTACCAAGCCCAAGAAATAAATATTAGAAGAGTATGGCACTGTCAAAGTATATTTTTTGAGTTGTAGAGCCACAGAGCAGAAAAACATGTCTATCTCAGAGATTACTACCTCCAATAACAGCAATCTCATGCCACAAAAGACAGGAATAAAGACTTCATCAGGGTCTTTTCTTTTGTATCCACCAATACATTTTGATTATCCTACATTTGTGAACCACATCAGTCTGCTACCACCGCATATTTGAAATGAGGTTTAAACAGAGTAGAAGTATCATCATTTAGAGTTCTGAACTGAGTATCTTTAATGTCCTCCACATATTATTCCACTTCTCTCTTAGATTCAGGAATGTTAAAAGCACAATAAAATAGGCTTCTTTAGTACAATAGCAAAAACAGGTTCTCTCCAAGATAAATAAGACTTTATAGACCTGCCTGACACAGACCTGCTGAAGGAAATGATCAATAACAATTACAAAAGAAGACATTTAGTGTCCAGTAAAGAGAGCAGGTTTAAGAGCATGTTTAGCCCTGGGACCACTGCATGTACAGAGTAGGACGTGGAGTAGGTGACATCCAGCAATGTTAATATTCCTGTGGGTTTCGATGTGGGACTATTTCTAAGTTTAAAAAAAAAAAAATCAATTCTACCTGTAAGACAGAAACACTGGCAAATCATTGATTTTTCTTCTATAATAAATTACAAAAAAAGCACACACCAGCTCTCTGGAACAATACTGCACAAATACTGTATTATAAAAACCACCACAAAACCCCAAAGAAAAACAAGCTAAATGAAACTTCACATATGTCTTCTACCTTCTATCTCCCTCAATTGTGCCCCTCCTGATTGCTATTACACCAGGCCAGCATTTGAAAACATCAAGTGCAGTTTCTCTTGTCCCTTAAACCATCTTTTCATTGTAAATCCCATAATCCAATTCTATAACTTTCACCAGCTGAATCTGTCAAGGTCATATGGAAAGTTGATGCTTCTGACCTTCCTCTACCTACAGTGTCTGTTGAATATTACAATTGCAGCAGGCAAGCCACAAGCAGACAGAACCAAGCAAAGCACATTAAAGCCCAGGAGAATAAATGTTAAACTACTGTGTTCATGAATACTAATAGTGGACATGTGACCACCTCTGGCAGCCTCACACCTCAAGCTTACACAAGGGAAAAGGCAAATAGGGAAGAGCAGAGACTGATAACTAAGTGTCTGACCCAAACTTTCCCTCCTGTCCTGCAGAAGGCAAAGTCATGCTCAAAAAACCTCATTCTCACTGTGCTTCAGAAAGTAAAATGAAATTGCAAATAAAAAGATATGGAGGTGGCTAGGTTTGGTTGGGTTTTTCCAAGAACTTGGCAGAATACAACCATTCCCTGAGCAGGGAGGGATGTGGCTGGGCTCTGCCACTGGCTTTCCATGCTTCAAGTGGAAACACCAAGATATGTCAGAACATTACACAACAGTCCCTCTGTGCAATAGCTTAAGCCAACAAAGGAGGTGACTGCAGGGCAGCAGCAGATGCAGCAGTACAGGAGGGTGATGGCCTCAGTTGCCACCACAGATTTACTCCCTGACATCTGTCAGTGCCAGTGGTCTGATGCTCCAAGGCACAGGACACCTCTCTGCTCTTGGCTAGGATTTGCCCCACGGCAGAGAACAAAGCCAGCTTGCCCTGCTCCTCACCCTGATGGCCCACTGATGTCCCCAGCTGCTTTCTCAGGCTACAGTTCAGTTCACCAAAGACCAAGCTTTGCTCCTGTTTCAGCTACACGTGCCAGGCATATTTGTGCCCAGCAGCACGTCTCCCCTCTGCTCTGGCTTTGCAGAGAAGCTACGAAGCTACCAGAAAAGGGCTGACTGTGTGCCATCAACTCCACTGCAAAGACCCCAAAGCTTTCTGGTCCATGCCAAGCCTCATACTTCAGCATAATGAACTTGCTGTTGGTCAAAGGATTAAAGGTGCAGATACAAAAGGTACCTTCAAGAGAGCTCCTGCAGCCTGCTAGGCACAGCAGGCAAAGACCACACATCTCACACGGGCCCCTGGCTTCCAAAGAGGACATTCAGGCCAAGTGACATTGAATCACAGACCTCCACCCAGGAGGCAGCAAGGCTTGAAGAGAAAGGAAGAAAAAGAAAAAAGGAAAAACAAAGCAAAAATAAGAAGAAAGCCTCCCTTGCCCTAGGCAAATATTCCACCTCAGTCAGCTTTTGCAGACTGATCTATTTAGTGAGTTGTTTATTACAGCCAGTAATATATGCACATTTAAGTCAGAGAGGGGATTTTTCTCTTAAAAACACCTTCAGAAGTGCTCTTTACAAAGTACCTGGCACTAGAAAGCAGATATGTTACCAATATTTGCTACCAATTCAAGCAAAAGGGAGGTTAAGGCAGTGTAAATGTTAGTTAGGAGCTGAACCCATGGAGAAGCATAGCAAGCTGTGGTGGCACCAAGACAGACCTTTTTCCACAGAGGCAAACATGATGGGCTCACAGTGCCAAAGATAATACACTGACATCTCTATGGGGAAAAAAAACCAGTTTGGCAGTGACAGTTCTGGGATAAAAATGCAATTAGTGAGACATCTTTAGGTGCAAGTCCCATGCACTAGTCACAAGTGGCACACAGGCAGCCAGCTTTAATGAACATGATGCCCAATTCTGTGACAACATCTGAAAACCTGTTAATATACAATGGATTTATTACAGAGCAAAACTTCTACCTGCTATAATTACAACACTGCTCACAGATCCCTGTTCCCACAGTCTGTTATGCAGTCTCTTGAGGGTCTGTGCAGATTCACACTCCCAACCTCACTCAGCCAAAGCAGATCCATGCTCTCCTCCCTAACTGAGCACACTCAATCACAAAGCAACAAAGCCTTCCCAGGAACACTAAGCCAACACATGTTGCAAAAACCAGACTGCTCAAGAAGGCTTTCTGCTCACCCTGCATTCCACGCTGATTTACATAGCCAAAATTTGGGGGCTGTAGGTCTCTACACGGACATACAGCCCAAATACACCAAAATCTAGCAAGAGTGGTCTGCTTTCTTCACGTGATGCCAGGAAAGGGTATTAACTGATAACGAATTTTGCAGCAACTATGATTTCAGCTGCTGAGAGGTTAATTCCATGTAGTCACTGAGATCTGTTCCCTTCTGTGTAACAAGAGCTGTAGGACAGGACACTGAAAAGGTTGTATGCCTAGTTAGGTGGATGTATCCATTTACTCCTGCGGGAGGCAACTTTTGGTCTGACCTAAATTCTCCTCTGAGCAGCACTGGTGTAAGTGCCAGAACAGCTAAGGAATGTGTCCTGCATGTGCAGACAGATGTGTGTCTGTCCATCCATACGTCCCAGCTGACCAACAAGAATGGAACTGATCAGGGCTTTCCTTTCATTTGTTTGGTGCTTTGGAGTTCATGTTTTTAATAACTGCCAGATTCCTTTACTTAGGTTTGAGAGCAAAAGAGAAAAGCTGGGGGAGGCAGAAGCAACTAAAACATATCCATGTGGATGTGCTTGCTTATTCAGACTTGAGTCCAAAAGCAAACTGATCAAACTACCGTGGGGTTTTTCTGTCCTTCCTGTATAGCTCCTCTGCTTTCCAAACTCTGACCCTAAGCTGCTTATCCTTGTCCTGTTCACCAAGTGCAGTACAGACTGCCTGAGATGCTCGACCTTTTGTAGATGGAGAGGAATGCAAGGGTCAGCTTTTGAAGGCTGTTTTCTATTAGAAAACAATCCTAAACAACATGACTTCCTTAGGCAGCAGACACCTGATCTCATGTACTTTGCTTTTGCTACTGACAAGGTATTTTCAGATGCAGCACAATCTCTTCATAAAAGGGCAGCAAGAAAAAGACTTTTCACTGCCCTCACAGGGCACAGTCAGGATGAGTCAGCTGCAATGCAAATGCTCATTTGTTTTTAGGTGGGATGGGCCCATATAGATGGGGGTAGGAGGGACTGGAGGGATTTTTTCTGCAAGGAAGAGTGACCTTTCTTGAGGACATCTGCAGTCTCTCTGCCACGTGAGAGGAGTAGCTGCAAAGAAGCTCCAGGGTCATTAGCAAGTATGGAATGCAGCAGGACGAGTGCCTACGTAAGCAAACACTCCCAATACTGCTGGAAAAATGCTCCAACTGGTTTAAACCAAGACAGATGGACTTCTGATAGTGCCCCAGCAGAAATCCCTGCACAAACCTTTTCTTCAAGTGCCTCCGATGCAGGCCAAGAAGGACAAAGTAAGAAAAATGCTAAGACTTTTCCCCTGATGGGGCTGAGCACTGAAAGGATGCTTAAAATCATTCTCCAAGAATTAGCACAATCAAAACAGGGGGGGAAAAAACCCCAGTTTTGAGTAGTGTTTTTGTCCTACCTAATGTGAGCTCTATTCCAAGTAAAGACTTCTAAAGATTTTATATTACTGTGGACTCCTCAAAAACCCATGCAGAGAAATACAAAACAACAATGAAAATCCTCTTAATTCAACCTGTGCTTTATCGCACAAGGCCACAGCAGGGGATTTCTGGCTGTGGGAATACAAACACTCATGAATGCTACAGCTCAGGGTCCTGTTCCAATTACTACCCAAACAGAAAATGAGACAGTCCCAGCCTGAAGAGTTTTCAGTCTAAATACACCAGACTTGGCGGAAAAACCCCAGGCAGCCAGGGGAAGCCTCAGCAACACCCAGACTGCATTCCAGTTGCTCTGTGCTGGGCGCTGAAGCCTTGATGCCCTTTATGCCTCCAGGGCTCCTTCCTCCTGGCAGCCTGCCTCATGGCCCACCTTTGCATGATGTCCCACCTCTGCAACACTAATTAAAAGTGATCTTACCCATTTATCTCCCAGCCCCCAAGGGATTTCATCCTCCCTGCCCCCAACTCTCCCAAGGATGGTGCAGAGCAGTTTGAGTGGGCTCTGGTGACAGGAGTGAGGTGGGCTGTGCCAGGAAATCTACACCCTGCCTTGACATGCCTGCCAGCAGATGCTGACAGAGCTGGCAGCTATGGGTGGTCAGGGTGCCTGCCACATCCTCAAGCTCCCCAGTCCTATGGGAAGTAGTTCAGGGAGCTGCACTGCTCCTCCCCAGAGTCATCCCTAACACCTTTCCTCAAGGTCATCCCTCGCAGCTCAGAGAAGGTTTCAGACATCCCTGTCTTGTTTTTATCAACCCTGATGGCTTTCCAGCTTCGAGCCCGAGTCACTCAGCCTGCCTGCCTTGCTCCAGCTCCCACCTGCAGCACATCACCAAGGTTTTATAGGCAACAGGATTGACACAGCAGGGAGTCAAAGCCTGCAAGGAGGTAACCCTGATTACATCTTCATCTGCAAGGGCACCAGATGCACTGAGAAATAAAAATGACTGCTGAAGCAACAGGAGAGGACAGCAAGAGACTTCTCAAGCTGCCTTGTACAGTTCCTGCAGACTCTACAACAGAGACAAAGAGGACAGGGGAGGTGCACTAGAGCTTGGGGACAAATAAGCCCAGAGGGGAGGAGGAGACAGAGCAAAAAGAAGAAACAGGGCGTTAGAATAACACTGCAAGTCTTGTACCATCAGGGCAAGATTTTGGGAGGCTTTCTGCATAAGCAGGAGCATCTTTTAACACCTCCCCCTACAACGTTTGGGAAGGAGCAACATTCCCTCCAAAGACAACTCTCTGTCTTGAAAGTCTGCTGGTTTATGAAACAAGATTTCTTTCCTCACAGGAAGGAAAGAGCTTCCTACAGCTGACCGAAAACACCATCTTCTCTGCCATGCCTGGATGACCTTCCAAGCCCTCCTTAAAGGCTCGTCTGTATGTCTGGCTTTCAACTCCCCATGACCCTGAGCACCAAAGTGCTACTGCATGGGATGAAATGTCCAACCCCATGGTGCTCTAGCTTTCTCCTGGCAAACTCATCCTGGGTTTGCTATCTGCAGCATCACGTGGAAGGGACTCTGGGAGCAGAGCCCAAGCACGGCACGCAGCACAGTACTGCACAAACCAACCATGTGGGATCAAGAACACATAATGGCCGCAAGCCTTACGCATGCTCTGATCCTTTAGGAATGGACAGCAAGAGGAAGAAATGTAGCTCAGTGGGATCAGCCAATACCATTGGGATTACACACTGAGGTTTTGTATTCAAATTCTGCTCAGTTGAAGCAGGGCTCTTTAAAGACCTAATCTCCGTGTGACTGCTCCCAGCACCAGCCACGCCTCTTTGGATAACAGGGACTTAGGGAAGCACCATCATGATGGCCGCGGCGGTCTCAGGCATGCAGGCTGCAACTCCACCGTGTTGCTGCTGCCCTGGCCACCTTTGAACCTCCAGATACGACTTCACACTTTCCCAAATGCCTCTCTGTTTAAGAGTTGCCTCCTCTTGCTATGCACCCAGAGCCTGATCACAGCACCCAGAGTTCATAAGGTGAAGAAGAAGTAATGAGACAGAGTTAAAGGACCATGTTTCAGGCTACTGGCTGAAATCCCCATCAGAACCTCATGTGGGTACTGCTGGGAAGAGATGTGGACATCAGTCACGCAACTCAACTGGGTTCCAACACTCCTATCTGTAGTGCTTGTTTTGGGCCTTTTCCTGACACCAGTGTTTAGTGCTGTGTTAATGCAGAGTATGGTCAGAGGCAGGATAAAACCTGGAGAGCACTCACCAGTCCCCTGGGCAATGCATAGTGATACCATACCTATGCTGGAGTACTAGCTAAACTGCGCCTGGTTCCCTTTTCCAGAATTAAGTGGAATTTGCCTCACTTGTTAATGGTGCTCTGTGCACCTACCTCAGCAAGGGGTGGGGGCCAGCAGCGTGCCTGCAGCACTTATGCTGGACTGGGTGGTGGGTCTTTCTCCCCACTGTGCAGCCAGACTAATGCACAAAGTAGCTTGTTTTAAACATTCACATTCCAGTGCTGCAAGAGGAAAACTTCTTCCCAGAGCACAGGCTGCCACCTTCCAAACAAGGTCAGACACTGACCTCCTCCCCCACCGCCAATGACCTTATTAGCACTGATCATGGTTCTAATAATATCCCACATTGTAAGCAGACCATCTGCCGTAACATTTCACTACAAACTTGGGGAATTGCTTGATTTGAGTATGCTCATGTCCCAGTGAGCCAATTGTACCCTCTCAGGAATATGCTTCTTCCTCACAGGTTTAAGCTAAATGTTACAGAAAGGCACCTCCAGTTTTCAGGTCTCAGCTTTCCAGCTTGAAGCTGAAGCATGCAGAGAACAGCATGGAGGCATTCTCAGGTGCTGGCTTCAGACAGAGGAGGTAAAAACACAAGAGTTAGTGGTTAATAATCCCTCACTCCGGCATCCAGCTCCTCTGACAGTGGGGATGTCAAGTAACCGTGTCACTGAAATCCTGAACCAAGGCCAAACACTAACCAGACGTTCAGAGAGACAGATGCAAAACCCAGGGCTCCCGAGAGATCAGCCCTACCTTTGTGTCATGTACTTTCCACTGTGTGGACAAAGATTTTACTATCCTAACACATTAGCTATGGTTAAGCTAAATATTTTCACTGCCATTACGGAACAGGGGGCTTTCCTAACAGGCAGGTAAGCTTGCAGAACTAAGCAAGTTTGATAGTTATTCCTCTGGAAGGAGCCAGGGTTTGAAACGCTTACTCAGCTAGGACACCCATCTAAAACACCCAGAGTCTTGCTACTACACCAGCTCAGCCTTCAAAGACTTTTTTTTTTACTGCTCCTGTGAGGTCAAGAAGTGCAATTAGGCACAGAGATTGACATTACAACACTTGGAAGCAGTTTGCATCATCACAAGGCTCTGAAAGGTGGTTTTCCAAATCGGTGGCCTTTCCTCTAATCAAAAGACCATCATCAGACGTGGTACAAGGACTATATGGGTTGAGGAAGGGTGTTAGTGCGTGGGTCCCTGCTGTTTTATGAACAGCAATAAAACAGTATTAATAAGCCAGAAGTAAAACTGTGCCTGTATGGGGCAACATTCATCCATGGTCTTCAAAGCATTTATTTTAATACCAGCAAAACAATATTTACAGGGGCAGAATTTCAAAGTGCTCAGCTCCACACTTGGAAATCTAACCACTTATTGAAATGCTCTGTGGGAGACGTCAGGCAATGGCTCTCCAAAAAGCCTGGCACATCTTGTTTATATTTGTTTTAAAACTTCCAAACAGCTCAATTACATAAAAGCATGTTACTGCACCCTCCTTCAGAAGGGTGAACTAAGTGGCAGTAAGCTATTGTCAGCTAAGGGATCACACCAAACTGATGCTATGCCACTGAAGAAATCCACCAACTCCATATGCTCGTTCAGGCATCTTTCACCACCTTTTACTCCCAACTCATCAATCAGGAGCAGTCCCTGGTAGCTTCACTGACACTGCAGCAAGACAGGACATCCCAAGGCCAAGCATCCTCTTTGCCCCAGACTCTTTCCAGGCATACAGACTTGTAGGCTTGGTGCTTGTATTTCAATCCCAGTGTTAGCTACTGTTACACATCAGGGCTGGAAGACATAATGCATGAACTTCTTCCCAAGAAGAATTTGGCAGTACCACATTTTGCAACATGGCACCATTTGAGCTGCCAGAGTTCATTGTATACACACACACACACACACCCTTTTGTGGTCCTTTGGCCAACTTCTGACTCACAGCAGGCAGGGGTAAACGAAAGCACAGCCACTTGCTATCTGGGCCCAGCACCTCATCTCCCTCCCCGTGTGCAAAGGAAGACCCTGGGGCTCACAGAGCATCCCCCTGTGCAGTTGTGCTGTGTCACAGGCATGGAGTTTGTGCTTGCAGATCCCAGCAGGCTCATCAAGACGGCAAACTCAACGTGTGCGTGCAAAGAAACTCCCAAAAGCCCAAGGTGGCAGAGCAAATGACTGTGGGCAACTCTCCCCCTTTAGAGAGTGGCTGAGAAGACCATTTCCCACGCTCTAAACTTGATGCAGCAGCTCACTCCAGTTCAAGGAGCTCTGCTGCCTGTAGGAACTCAACAGCACTTAAAATCAGGCATAAGCATTTTGCAGAACCAGAACCTAGTTGGAGAGGGCTTTGCCCTTCAAATGGGAAAGCAAGCCTCAGGAGCAGGAGATGGCATGCCAGAGCCAGTAGAACATTGCAATATGCCCATAAAAGGTTTCAAAATGTATCTGCTTAAGCACACACAGAAGTTCAGAAGGATTTAGAGACAACATCCCAAAAGAATTTCTCTCCTGCTTTTTTAGGCAAGTGTGAGCTGCAGTCAGCACTTTACCATCATCTTCCCAACTAGAAACCCAAGGTTACTCTTGGCAAATATTAATAATGTAAAAGCTACTGACTTTACCTTTTGAGGATGGTGGTTTGCTCACGCCACAGGGAGAAGAATGAGGCAACATGAGCTGCAGCCTTGCATTGCCAGGGCTGGCTAGTGAGGAGAGGTGAGGCTGGCAGCAAAACCCCACTGCTGAATTTGCTTGGCCCATCTCCCTGCAGAGGCTAGCCTCCAAAATGTGGTTTCAGGACCAGTTTGTGGGCACAGCTCTGTTTTGAACATGTACAAGGGGAAAAGCACACAAGTCTGAGGCCCAAGGAAAAGCTGTAATCGATAAATCAGCGGCAAGAAGACAGGCAAGGATGGTGTCCTTACCCTTGCACTGCAAATGCCTCCCAACTTGCCAGCCTGTGCCTACACCTCTGCCAGCCTCCTGAATTTCTCACAGAGACACCATGCATGAGAGCAAAGGCATCTGCTCCTGTGAGGGCAAGCCCTCAGGAGAAGTGTGGGGTCAGGAGGTCTGGGGCACAGATGGTGCTCTCTATCTACTGCACAGCAAATACCCAGTCACCAAATATCCACCCTCCACAGGAGAACAAGCAAAGAGCTAAGAAGAGAGCATCCCTCCAGGGTAGCACCAGAACTAAACTATGCAGCAGGAGACCTACAGATATCTCACCCTTCTTGCCATGTTACCATGCACAACACCACATTTCATAAAGCATGTTCCTTGTAAATGTAAAGGCATTGTTCCCTGCTGTAGCTGTTCAGCTACAGAAAGGCCCAGTTGAGATAAGGACAAGGCCAACCTCTTTGCTCTCCGTAACACACCTCAAAGATCACCTCCTTGCTTTAGAGAACAGACAAGAATTCCTGTCAAGGACTCTACCTTACATCTTTGCAAATGGCTGGCAATGACAAAGACCTTCCTGCATCTCCCTGTCTATTCCTGTCGTTGCAGCACAGTTACCAGGTAACACCAGCCTGTTTCCAGTTACACAAGTTCATCACCCGGCAGCTCTGCAGGGAGCCAGGACCAAGGGAATTCCAGCTGCTGGACTTTGTATTCAGTGCCTAAGGCACTCTGTCCTCCTGCTAACCCTGCCACAGCAGCAGCAACCTGCAACAGAGAAGCAAGGGGACAGCTCAGAGCAGCAACCTTCTAAACCATGACTGCAAAACCCATCAGTGCTCATCTGACACAGTTCAGCTGTTAAAAAGTCACAGATAAATGAAATGAGACTATTGGGCCATCAGAGAAACCACTGGATAACACTAAACAAAGCAAACATGCTGTGCACAGACCTCTGTCCCACAGAATGATCAGCTAGGCAAATTGAAGAAACAAGATGTATCCTTTTCCCAGAAAACTGAAAATGCCTAGGGAGGTCACACATCTTCAAGTAATCAGCCTTAGCCCCACAGAGAGCATCTGCAGCCCAGACACTGAGGCAGGCCTGGCAGATACTCAGCCACAGGCAGGGCCAGGTGAGCTTCTCTATCAGTGCTCTCTATTCCACAGATGTGCCAAAAACTTCTGAAGACACTACAGAGAGTATAGACAGCATGTGTGCCAATGAAATTAGCTGTGAAAACATGGAGCTTGTTGTAACCCATAGACAAGAAGGGATCAGGCCTAAATTATTTCTCCCCCACAAGCTCTCTTATTCACCTTGAAATACCAACTTACTCCAGAAACAAATACAAAGAGAAATACAGAAATTAACAGCAAAAGACAGAGAAACATAGTATCAACAGTTTTTATAAATAAAATTGAGTCTAAATACATTTTTCCTCACTTTAAGTTGTTGCATTTGGTAGTTATAAAAAGTACTTATGCCATAAGACACACAAGCATCCACAGTGGACAGAAAGCTGCTGCAAATCTACCTTTGCAGCACAGGTAAGTGGCTTAATGACCAAGGAAAAGTAGGTGTTTGTCACACAGGTGGCTTGGCTCAACATTGTTCTTGTGTAATATTTACATCTCCATTACACTGAGCTGAGACACAGAGCCAAAATGTCTCCAAAAATATCACTATGCCTTTGTTTGCTTTCTTCTCCCTCTCTAAAAGTGTAACCATATGCTAAGTTTAGTGGGTGTTTTTAGTTGTTTCCTAATTTGGAGTTAGTTTAAACTTTAAAAAAAATAGATTTGATTGCCAACCAGTAAGTCAGAAATAATTCTAGTCAAGTCAGCACAAACCAGGTACAAATTAGCATGAAAACTGTGAAGAACAGCTCAGGTGCATCAGTTTCAAGATCATAAGTACATCCATTGCCAAGCAGTGCAAACTTTTTAGACTGCTGTGGGATTTTGAATATTATAATAAGAGAATAACATTTCTTTTAGAAAACAGACAATTTACACAAAACTACTTCTAACTTCTTTTTATATCTGTTCACAGAAAACTTTCCACCTTTTTATAGAGTACTGCTCTGAAAGGTGTGATAGTTTAACAATGTTTTCCACATTAGACCTCCCAAAGTCAAAATCCAAATTACTGAAATTTTTCAACCCATTATTTCCATCTCAAAATGCTCTTTGAAGCTTCAGTTCACATTAACGTTCATAAAAAAAAATTTAAAACCCCTAAACAGCAAAAAGCCCCAGCCCACAGCTCACAAAGCTGTGTTTGTAATTTTTTTTAAACCACAAGTCCTCAGTAAAGATACCCAAACTGTGAGCAGTATAAATCAAAGCTTCTGTGAATACCTGATGTGCATTAACTACACATTTTTATATAATACATCACCATCTCCTAATACCTCATCTCTCAGCTCTCTGCTCTATTAGTGACCAAATATGATGCTTTTTATTCCTTCCTGACAACATCAGAAACTGAAAACACAACCACTGACTTGCTGGCCAGGAACTAAGAGCTGGACAAACTCATATCCCGGCCTCCAGATCCAGCCTGAATAGGAAACTTAATGACTTGATAAGTAGCCCACCAAAGTGCCTAACAAACCTTTGCAGGAATTGCTATGAGCCAGCAAACCACATCCCAGTCCCCACAAAAAGCAAGCATGGGACAGTGCACACTGATCCTAGGGAAGAAGGAGTGAACGAACACAGAGCCCACTTGAGTTTACAGGGATGATATGACATTCCTCTCCTTTGCTCAGAACATCTCTGAAGTGACACAGGACCTGCCTAGGAGGTACCAGAGAGCACTGGCCACTGAAGAGCAGCCCTCGTGGTCGCTTTTGGAAGTGTGGTGGCCCAGCATAGCCAGCTCTTGTGCCTCTGGACTGCCCTGCAATCAAGCAGTGCAGACTCTCCTGCCATTCACACAAATTAATTCAGAGAACACTGCTTCCAGAATAACAAGGAGGGATATACGAGTAGAGTGAGAGCTCTCTTGGCATCTGACTCAAATCGCAGCTTCTTGCGAGGAACTATTTTTAAGTTTTGTATCAATCTGCTTGAGAAAGGTTCCTTCTGCTGCCTACAAATGTGCAAACTCCCCCTTCAAAGAAATACAGCTCAGGACAGCAAGATCCAGCTTTGCACTTTCAACCTAATCAAGACCAGATAATTCACGGCCAAAGCATTGCACAACACACAACGTTCCTGCAGAGCATGTTCTGGTGACCCCCCCTGAGCATCAGTGAGGGCCTCCATTACCTTACACGAGTCCTGTGTATTCTTCACAAGATTACAGGTAGCACACAGTTACTGTGAAACAACCCACACTGAGGCAGTCTGACTGCTTCTGGAAGCATTACTGCTTTTTCCACTGTGACAGGTGTGGAACTGCTATAGGAGATTAAGGAAGAAGGGGGAAAAGGGTGATTCAGTAAGTGTATGGATGCTGCACATGACCTGACCAGTGAGGTGGGACCATTGTTTGCTCAGTTACCAGAAGTTCCTGTATGAAGGCATTGTTCAAGCTTAAGAGGTCTGAGAGAAGAAAAAAAAACAAAACAAAACAAAAAAAAACAAAACAGCAGCACACAATGGATGCAGATAAGCAATGTCTGAACAAAGCCCTGGGCGGCTGCAAGACAACGGGAAAACTTATTAGCCACAAGCATCCTATATCCTGCCTCCAATAAAGCAACACAGATGTTCTGCTAATGCAGGGCATGAAAAGACAAGAGCACTAAGCAGCTATTGAGCCCTCCGCAGGAGAGAGGGTCAGTGTCCCACAGCTGTTGGGTACAAAGATGTCCAAAGGATGGGCACGAAAAGCCTCTTAGAGGGTCTGAGAATGTCACATCTCTCTGGTGACCAGTAAGGGTGGCCACCCTTACAGCCATGAGCCCCTCAAGATGTCTGCAAACAGGGCTTTGCAAGAAAGCTCTGGTCCAGGAACAGAATGACCACTGTTTGATGCACAGCCTTAGACACACACACAACTCAGGCTGCAGCACTGGGGACTGCAGCCCTCCATGGCACAGGGAAAGAGGACTCTGTCCACTGAGAGCTGCTGAATCCATGGATCTGAAGGTAGCGCCCCAAGACCCACTTTCTTGTCTTCAAAGAGGGGTGCAGAAACAGCCCCATCACCTTTGGCTCTGCACAGTCAGAGCTCTCATCAAGTACCTCCCAAAGACAGAGTTGTCAGCCCTCCATGACACTTTCCTAAGTCCAAAAAACCTGCCTGGAAAACTCAGGCCACTTAACCAGCACATACTGGGCATCTGCTACTGTATCAAGAGGAAACTGCAACCAGAACATTATTTAATAGCTGGGTACACAGGAAACACTGAGCTGTAGAAGATCACACCCTACTCCTTCCCCCGTTTTTTGGGGGTTTTTTTTGTTTTGGTTTGGTTTTAGGGGGGTTTTTTTTGTTCCTTTGGTTTTTTTTCTTAACATGGTGTTCCCCATCCAATCCCCAGTGCTGAAGTGGGAGAACGGTTTGCTCACACCAGTGGGTGGGATTTAAACCCCAGCTGCCCATGGTCCTGCACATCATCCCAGCCCTGGCTGTGCAGAGAGGGGCTGGCACGGAGAGCCCGGGCGTGCTGCAGGAACTGCACTGCCAACAGCACACGTGGGGAAGTGTCACACACCAGGTGACAGCACAGCTCAGAGCCCAGCCAAGCTGGATGGCTGCACAGGGACAACTCCCCAAGATGCTGCAAACACCAGCAAAGGGCACAAAACTAACCTTCACAGTGTGACAGCCCTCCTTTCCACTCACAAATTAACACTATAAAATATGAACTTATTAATCTCTTCATTAAAAGTATCTGCACTGCCACAGGCTACAATTTAAAAGTTTCAAGGGCATAAGGAACAAGATTTTTTCCCCTTCAATTAAAAAAAAAATGTTTCTCTCTTACTGTCAGCAAACCAGCAATGTAAATGAACATTTGAAAGTCTGTATAACTTTATAACTAAGAGTCGTTTCATATAATCAGATTAAAAAGAGAAAACAAAATGCAAACAGAAAACTTGAGCTTCCTGGAAAAAGAGAACAGAAACGAAAATAGGAAGAGGCCACTAACAGGAACAAAATGGGTAAACCAGTGTTAGTCCAGATCCAGTCCTGGTCTGAACCTCTGCATATATAATTCTATCAGTTCTGTTACTCATTACACTCATAAAAATAAACACAAATCTTTTCAAGCAACAGCTGAAGTTCAAGAGAAAACTTTTAAGATTATAAAAATTTCCAGACTCTTTCTAGAAATTTTAACAGATTACTTTGGTCAAAACATTAAACACAATGTCAAGAATTCTTATTTGCTATCAGTTATCCATATGGTCTCAGAGTAGAAATACTTTTGAGAAGTCATACATTTGGGGAAAAGAACAAAAAAAGTTGGTCTTCATTTCCTCATAACCATGGTGAAGTGAGGCCAGAAAGAGATGCCCACATCCCCTTCCTGTGAGCTCCCCTCACTCCTCACCCTGACTCACAGTCCAGGTCTTTGGTATTTTTTAAAGTCACCCCTGGAACTCCAGCAGGGACAAGCAACGAAGAGCCATTTACTGCCTCCAAAATCAACTGCAAGGATTACCACCAACCTCAAGGCTAGCCATAGCTCCAACAGGCCTGGCAGAGCATTCGAGTTCAAGTGTCCCTAGCCGAAAGCATTTTCCCAAAGGCCATTTCTGGAAATGTTGTTCTCCAAATATTTTGGCTGGTCCTCATCTACAGGACAACCTTAAAGTGCATTTGCAACTCTGTCTCCAGGAAATACATGTATAGTTGATTCATTATCTTAAAATGCTGCTTTCATTTCTGCTCATTAAAAGCACATTTCAGATCCCTGCACCAAATGCACAGCTGATGCGATCTGAACACTCGAAACTGGATTTCAGATCTCTCTACTCTTCTTATTTCATTTGCTGCCCATAGCCTGTGTTCTCTGCGTCAAGGACAGCTATATCAGACCTGAGCTACCACTGAAAAATGCCCTGGATAAAATCCTCTCTCCTGGCAATGCCTGGCACTCCAGGCAATCATACCCGCTGTCAGACTCAGCCTAGATTTCAGAAGCAGCATCCTCCCTGCAGACACAGAGCAATAAACAGCTGTTCTGCACATCCCACACCCCTGCACACCGAGCCACTCGGAAGGGAAAGAAAAGCAAGGAAGC
The DNA here is from genome assembly GCA_013401035.1 of Horornis vulcanius. Lineage (NCBI taxonomy): Eukaryota > Metazoa > Chordata > Aves > Passeriformes > Scotocercidae > Horornis > Horornis vulcanius. The sequence continues at coordinate 33,880 of VZUA01099154.1, read as the reverse complement.
TTAGGTAATGCACGCGTCACAGTCCTCACCTTTAGGGAGTCAAAGCAGGCAATAACTCGACCATTTTCCACATGGCAACTCCGTGATGGATGGGCGAACTTGCACTCTGCATCAGACCGAGAACAAGTCCCTCTCTGAAACTCTCGACACACTTCTAACGTCAGCCATTTTGTATCACGAACCAGGGAAACGTTTACAGCCATATTAAAAAACAAAAATTAAAATGCAAGCAATCGCACCCTTCCTCAGGGTAGTATTTACTGCTGATCTTCTTTTTTCTTCTTTTTTTTAAAAAAAAGGGTAAAAAAGTGAATTCAAGTTAAACGTGAAGAAATAACTAACTTGTTGCTTTGGTAGAACTCCTATTCATCAGCACTTAGGTTTTCATTTAAGTCAAATCGTGTTTCTTTAAACAAGAATTAAACATAAAGCCAATCATAAAATAGAAATCTTATCAGAACAACTGAAAATCAAATTAGAGGCCAGCTCCTAAAAGTGCAATTGTAGAAGTTAAAATACAAGTGTTATATTTTGTGCCACTGCCAAAGTTACTTGCAAATAACTGGCAGACTTTCAAAAGAATTCTGTGCTCTCCAGTTAATGGTTTCAATTATTCTTGCAAAAAGCATATGCTGCTGGCAGCACTTCAGTTTGTGGAATGGTCTCGGTCCTTGGGGAGAAAACTTCGGGGTTTTTTTCCTTCTATTTCTTGCTTCTAAAAATTATGGTTCACGAGCATCAAAACAGGCAAAAGGATGTCTGATTTTTTTTTCCCTCTTTCTTTTCTTTTAAATATTTGCTACATAGTCGGGGGAAAGAAAAAAATAAAATGGCTGAGCAAACTGCGTGTAAA
>VZUA01099154.1:1240-33012 GCA_013401035.1 Horornis vulcanius | reverse complement strand
GGAGGAGCCGCCGTCAGGGCACGGACCGCAAGCAACGCCGAATTAAACAGAGAGGGGGGCGAGGGGGCAGAGAGAGGCAGCCCTAGACAGAAATCCAAGCAGCGGTGGCTTCAGGAAAGGCACTTTTCAGCAACCTGCAGGAAAAAGAGAAATAGAATCAGCCAGGAGCCTGCGGCCCCGCTCGGGCGGGCGGGCGCGGGGCGGCGCCGGCGGCCATTGCGGGCACGGGGGCACTGCCCGCGCCGCGCTGCGCATGGGAGGCGGCGCCGGCCAATGGCGCTTGCCGTTACAGCAGCACCCGCGGGCAGCCGACCAATACAAGAGAGCGTTTCATAGGTCCGCGGTGGGTGCCCGGCGCACGCCGCAGCCCCGGGACCCTCCGGGACCGGCCGGGGGGGACGGGACAGCCCAAACTGCGGGCAGCGGCGGGGGGGCACCCCACAAGCCCTCCCAGACTACGGGGGAATAGTTTGCTCTTCTGTATTTTTTTTTCTTTTTTAATTAACATTAACTAGCCCACCCTCTCTCTTCTGTAGGAAACGTTCAGGCAGGAAGAGCAGCCGGTGGTTTTCTTATATACAAGGCTCCAGGTCAGCCCTGCACCGCTCCGCACTTCCAAGTGTTCCATTAAACCCGTCCCCAGCGCAGGGCTGCTCCTGCCATGGCACATGGAGAGCAGTGACTGCTTCACAGCAGCTCCTCTATGGATCCAGAGACTACAAAACTAAGACCAAACCCGACAGGGAAACCTAAGCCACACACACACACACGGAAAAAATTAACTCATTGCTCACAGCTGTAGTTTTCCATCAGACCAAAGGCAACTTGAATTACTCTGACTCCAGCAACTCGTGTTATACAACAAACAACTTTCAATGCATTCCAGTTGAAGGCTTCCTTGGCATCCACTAAAATGTTAAGCTGTCCCTAGAGTCTCCCATTCTAATATTAGCTGTACCATTGCCGCCTGATAGGATTGGGCTGTTTCCAAGTTCCCAAAATCCAGCCCTTTATCTTCCTAAAGTACGACCGTCCACTTTTGCAAACATTTGACAGGCACGGGATGTTGCTTCTGTGACTGCTATTAAGATTTCAAGCTTCCATAGGCGAAGAGCCTTCAACTACAAAAAAAGGAAGCTTTAATTCCTCTTTTATTATTGGTGTGTTATTGCAATTACACTGATCAGTAACTGAAACCTACTGGAGCTGGAAACAATGGAAACAATGCTACTAAGGAAGAAGTGTGGGAAGAGGCTGTCATCAGCAGCAGGGGGTGGGGCACAGAGGCTGTTTGATTCACAGATCGAATTATTTCAATTTAGAAAAAAACAACACCCGTCAAACCTACACTGCAAGTACTTTCCAGGCTTAATTAGACTCAAATTGATAACAAAACCTGCCCAGATGCCTACAATACAGCTTGAGGCATAAGCACAAAGCTTGGTTTAATAACCCATGCTTCTGGAAGGACCTTTGCATTTTTGCACATCAAGCGGGGAACAGAGACTGCAAACGTCATATTTGCTAAGCATGTTTTAAACTTCAAAGAGAAGGAAAAAAGGCACATCTAACCATGCTCGTGTCTTTTGGGTTTTGTAAAAAAGAGATGCTCTAAATCAATTCCAATTTTGCAAACAGGGCAAATTTATACAGAAATCCCATTCACTGATATATGGGCTCCCTGTTCAAATGAGCTCAGGAAGCAAAAGAAAGGAAAAGATGGGCAGATATCTTCTGCAGGGAGCTAAGGACTAGCTGGGTGCAGCTCTTAAAAACGAGCTAGAACAGGTCAGATATGGGTGGGGATTAGAAAGAATGCACTCTCAGAAGTTCTTCTGAGCAGATTGAAATACAATCGTCTTGTGGATTAAGTACCTATTCCACAGCTTCAGACTCTCAAGGGGAGCGAGTGTCTGCTACTGCTGGGGATAGAATATGATGGATCTGACTTAATGCCATTACACCAAACACCAAGATGTCCAAACAGTGTAGTAACATCTGCCCTTCCCAGCCCTCCAGCCTCAAGAAATCCCAGTGTAACAAACCAAATGTTGCTCTTGCTCTCAAGCCATACACCTCAGGAGCACATACTATCCACAGGTTATCCACAGGCTGCACTAAACTGCTCAGTCCTCAAATGAAGGACATCATGTTAATGAAAGCTAAATCAAATGAATTCTGCAACACATTAAACTACAAATATCAAAACATTCAGACATATGCAACACGGTGGATATTGTTCTTTACAACTTGTGGGGGAGGAAACAAACCCACTGATGGAAACTGCCCCTGCCTCACATCCTGCAGAAGGGCACACTCATCTGTGCAACATTTAAGAGACAAGAAATTTTCTGTGCTATGGAAACAACCTACCTCCCTGCAGAAGGATTGACTCATCCCAGACCCTGGCACTAGAGCTCCTGTACTGGAGGGAGCCAAATTAATGAATATATTTTTCATACCGCAATTCTGCAGCCTGCGAGGCACCTGGCAGAGCACAGCAGCAGCACACACTGCCCCATCACTTGTTTGCTGGGCACTCAGGAGAGCAGTTAAGCACATGCTTAACTCTGAGCATGCCAGCAGTCTTTCTGGAAAGAAAATCTGAAGCATGTACTTAAGTGCTTTGCTGAATCAGGGCCTAAATAAATGAATCTGCTTCACAGGTTTATCAGGACTGGGAGGCCAGCAAGCACAGGCAGCAGTCATCGTGTTTCAGCTTACATGATCACAGCCCAGAGGAGCACGAGTTAGGTTTTTCTGCAAGTCAACAAATACAGTTCTGTCAGTGTTTGGATTGCTGCAAATCCCTCTCCATGTGGTCACGGGGAAGGCTGGAAACGCAGGCATGCAGGGCTGACATCACAGCAAGCACTGCATACTGCTGCAGCAAGGCTCCCACGCACAGCCCAAGGACAGCACACCTCAGACAGGAACCCACCACTGACAATACAGAACTTCAGCTCTGCAGGTTTCAACTCCTGGCAGCAAACAACTGTTCTCACCAGAATGCACCCCTACAATTCCTTTGTATTACCCTTTTTGGTGGGGGAGGGTGTTGGGTGTCTGGCATTTTATTCCCTTTGTTCTCCTGTATATTTCAAATGGGAGGAATTAAAAAAAAAAAAGCACCCATGCCAAAACCAACATACAACCTATAAGAATTAAAAAGTAGCTCCAGAAATCAGGGCCTTCGTTAGCGTGCAGGAAATACAACAAAGGGTAGGTGCTGCCTTTTGAACCCTTCCCAGCGAGCCAGATCCGTCTGGCAGGGCTGAGCTCCTCCACTACCAGATGAGCCAATCTCATTTCAACAGCATCAGCATCAAAGCTGGAGAAAGCAGCAGAGCAGAGAGAAAAGCCTGTGGCCTTTATCCCTGTAAAGAAACTACAGTATCCCTGAAGCCTCTGCTCCAGGGCCACTTGCTGGGACAGGCTCTAATTGCCTGAGCTGCAGGAGGATGGAGCTTGCTCCAGATGTCAGACCCAGCCTTATAGCTACCGAAGTGCAGGGGAACAAGGGCAGTCTCAGGAGCAAAGGTCACACCAGGGCTCGCCTCTGGCAGGACTAAGATGCCCTAACTGCTTGAGGTAACGTGAGGACGAGCGTATTCACTTGACGCTTGAATTCCTCCTGCTTGCCACGAAACAGATCCCCTTCCACTGACAGCCCCCATGGATGTCAACTTGTGAGGACACTTCCTGACAGCCAAGTTCAGAAATGGTAATTTATGTGACAGGATGGATTTGAGTAGCTCCCAAGTGTAAATGATGCTATTTAAAAGGGATTTTTCTTTTTCTTTTTAAGAAAAAATATCTCCGTAGAGGTGCCAAGGTGGGTTCCTTATTTACTGTTTCTCAAGGATTTCTGGGTCACGACTGCTCAGTTGAGAAACAGAAGTGCTGTTGCCCTAACTCACAGTCCAGTGAGTAAGAACAGCAGCTATTCCCTTTGCGTGAAGAGGAATAGGGATACTGCAGACACACTGGAGTTTCCCAAGGCTAAGTTCCAGCCGTGCTCGTTCTTTATAATATGTGATGCTGTCCATGCTCCTTTTCCACTCAAACCACCAGCATGTGATCCTGGAACTGAGGCCTGGCTCTCCTGAGTCCAAGCTCAGCCCTACACTGACAGGCTGCAATGTGCTTTACCTAGTTTTGCAAGTTATGCTCAATGAAAGCTCAGACCATGGATGGATGGATGGATGGATACCCTGGAGACACAACAATAGAGAAATTGTGCTTGCAAAATCAAGACCTCGAATTTTATACTGATTCCACTAAAACTGAATATTGCTATTAATTTTTCACTGAGTGTCTAGATACTGTCAGAGCTCAAAAAAGACTTTTGACTATGGGCTTTCCTCAAAGCACTGAATTCAGCTGGCAGTAAAAATGCCGCACTCACTCATCAGCCCTTTTTTTTGCATCTTAATGAGTATGGAAGAGGTTGGTGTGCCCACCACCACATCTGTGATAAGCCAGATTAGGGAACTCCTCACCCAAACAGCAGTGAGATCCTTCCATTATCAAACAATCTTCCAAATAAACACAGTGTTGCTGGAAATACTGCGAGGCAAAGAGAAATAGGAGCAATGAAAATAGCACATTGAAATGTTTTGTTCTGAAAGAAAGAAGACTCTGTGGAGAATACCACTACCCATCTAACAGCCTCCCTTTCTCTTCCACTTTCACAGCAAGTAGTAAAGAACACAAGAAACTACATCCTTGCTTATCAAAGGAACTAAAAGTTATAGTCAAAGGCAAGGTTTTACTGAAAAGTGTTCTACTGTTACATTTACTGGCAGTGATGCATGAATTAATATAATGCACATTTGTGGGCAGCTTTCCAAGTCAGTGAGGAAGGGAAACAAAGTTAAAACACCCTCATCTAGGATCTACCAAGCCAGGAACACAGTGACATTAGTTGAGTTGGTTGACATTACAGTTCATTTTGGGCCTCAGAAAAGCCCATGGCAAGTTAGGTGCTGTCACCATTGGATCACAAGGCTTTACTTGAGACTGATTCAAAAGTGCTGCTTCACGACAGCAAAAGAAACCACAAAAATAACCCTCATAAAGTCCAGGCGTGGATCCTCTGTTGCTGAAGCACCAATGACAATGCTCTTGCCCTACCTCACAAAAAACACAGCAGTGTTCAGATTCCCACAGACACGATTCCTTTGCTGGTGGAACATGGACAGTTTGCACACAGCGGGGCTGCCTTGGACACGGGCTGGCTCCTGCCCCCCACATTCCCAGGCTGTGCACTGGGACCAGAGCCATCTCAGCAATGGCAGCTTCTCCAGGGCTTCTCAGCGCTTGTGCATTTAATGGGCTGCAGTATCAGGACCAAAGAAGGTCAATTTATTTTCTGTCACCTGAAAGAGGTATTTTTTGCTTTCAAATTAGAAAATAATATTCTATTTTTTGCTCTGGCCCTCATACTTTAAAACAAACACTTCAGGGACACAGTAGACACTTTGAATATTTGACTTTGTGAACATTCTGTACCTGGACACTTTCTCCCTCAGGGAACAGTTTACTTAATTTAAGGTACACCTTTACAATTAAAAGAAAATAAATCTTTTGTTCTTCTACCAGTTACTCAGAAAAAGAGCAAGTTTCCTCTACCATGGGCATACATGAAAAGTTTCTGTTCAAGGTCTAATCACAGATGTTGGGGGCCATGAAACACCAGGGGTCACATCGTGTGCCAAAAAATCAGCTCAGCTACGAGTGCTGTCTGTTCAGAACAGGATGGGAGAACCCAGAAATAAATAATAAATCCACGCAGTAAAACAACCCCCCAATGCCACTGCATCAGAAAAGCCTCATTTTCAGGACATAAACCCACTACAGAAGTGACAGGATGGATGTTTGGGCATGCAGGTACCACACAAATCTGCCAAAGGAACCACTAACACTTGTCCTTCTTTCCCCACAGCCTCATTCTGCTGTCTTAGAGCGACTTTGGAGAGTGGCTGTTACTGGTCATGACCTCTCTGGACAGAGCAGCACAAGGAACATCTTCCTGCTCTTCAATGGGAAGGCTGTACATACGGCATCCCATGTCTTCAGAGGCTCTCCAGCCTTGCTAAACTCTTGGATTTATGGCACCCTGGGAGGTGGCTGTGGGGCTCTGTAGGGCCAGCAGTGCCACTGTCCTTGGGAAAATGGATCATGCATCACTGGCCTCTGAGAACTTGCCACTTCTCTTAGCTGCCCTGACACAACCTCAGCACCTCTCTTACATGCAGAGGTGGGCATGTGAAAAAAACGAAGTGGGAGGAAAAAAAGGAAAGATGCAAAATAAAGTAGCAGGAGGGAAGGAAGTCTTTTACTGCAGAGAAAAAGAATGTATAAATACAGGGAACTTTATCCTCCCTTGTGTACGTGCAATTCTTTACACTTACACCCTGAAGCAAACAATCACAGGAAAAATTAACACTGAGTTTAAGGAAATATTGAAAAAATCCCTTTGTTTTTGAAATCTACCATTCTTCAATGTGCACCATGATATTCGTATTCCCTCAGCCACCTGAAATCTTCAGTCTGTTTTCCTTCTTCCTGAACCTTCAGCACTTCTTGTCCACCAAAGTTCAGGGAACTCTTCCTCCCTTCACTCCTACAGGATTAGTTTCCCAAAATGGTTCCACAGGCAAATGGCTGGGAGTTATTTCTCACTATCTCCTGGGGATTTCTAAGCCAAAAATGCACTACAAAAACATTGCAGTTTAAGGAGCTTTTTTGTTTATTGTTTGTCTTTGTTCAAAGTCAGAGAAGCTGCTGTGCTGGAACCACACACGTGCCTTGGCAGAAAAAAATACCTTTCCATAGGGTGTTCCAGGGCAGCATGCATTGTGGGGCTTCAAAGGGAACTTCCCTCTCTTTCACTAAATAGATTTGTTGTTAGAATAACCACACATGCATATTTCTGTTCTTTTGGGCTTTTGATTTTCTGCCATCAGCTTATGTGGAACCAGTTAGAGGTCAAGACCCCTTTCCTACTCCAGCTCTCTACTAGGACTGATAGTGACCCACTGTCATCCCACCCCTGTAGGATCTGGGGATGCTCTGCTGATCAGGCAGCCAAGTGGGAGTTTTGCTTGACTAAGGCCATTGCCAGGAAGACACACGTGGAGAAGGATGCTCCCTTCTGTTAGGATCTGTCTGGCAAATCCCTTCTGGCCTCCTACATGAAGCAACTTCGCATTGCCGAGGGACAGGGAGCCGCCTTACAGCAGGGTGGCTGACCCGAAAGGAGCATTTCCTCTACAGTGCAGAAGCAGCTACTGCACTTGCTGTGAAACAGTGCTAAAATCCTCTCCAGTGTCAGCACGGCTTGGGAGGGGTTAGGACCACAATTACACCAGCTGCAAACACAAAAGCAAAGGGAAAAAAAATTGTTGGCAGGGATCTCTGGAGGTCAGCTAATCCAAACCCCGTCTCAAAGCACAGCCAGCTTCAGAGGTGGATGCTTCCATATCCAAGCACAAAGAGAGCTGTCTCACACAAAGAGAGCTCAATTGAGTCAAACCAATCTACAGAGGAGACAGGAAAGGCCAAGGCTCATTAAGGCTTGTTCCCCACCAAGTAATGGTAAGAAATAGGATCAAGCAGATGTATCCCACAATCTATCTGATTATCCTACTCAGTGTTCAAGAAACCCCCAAGGTCCTTGCCAATCAGATAAGTGTCTGCATGTGTTTGGGACAGCTGAGGGGAGGGAATGCTTCTGCTCAACTGCCCTTCCTGGTATTCTGCTGACAGGGACAACCTACAGGTATCTCTTAAGCTCCAAGCATGATCCTAGCCCTCAAGACAGGCAATATACTCTGTCAGTCAGGAGAAATACAGAAACAAGAGCCTGGCTCAGCCATTCACTGTGCTGCAGAAGCAGCCTGGGACTTTCAGGAGGTATCAGATGTGTTCTATACAAAGGGACCCAGACCTGGTGCTTCATGGTGCCTCTCCCCAGGCACACATACTTGTGCCTGGAAAATTCCCACTACAGACTTCTCCATCCCAGAGCCTTCTGATCAAAGAGACAGGTTTTTCTCCAGCAAAAAGGCACTTTCCCTGCAGGTCCCATATTATATCTTCTATAAGCACATACATGCTCCTACACACACACTACAGCTGAAGACACTCCAGTGTTAACTGCCCTACCTGGTCACCACAGGCCTACAGAAAGAGGAGACAGCATTTGGACTGTGGTTTGAATTCTTTCTCAGCTGGAAGAATTCAGAGAAAACAAAAAAAAGTTTTTCTTTTAACATTCTTTGTACTGAGCGCTTGGATAAGCCATAAGTAACTTGGCAGCAAACCAGTTTGGTACAAACACAGCACACCAGAACACAATGCAGTCAGCACAAAGCCACCGCTCTGGGCCAGACAGTAATTTTCCCCTTCGCACAGGGCAGACCTCCAAAGTCTTTGTGCTCATATGTTTGAGTTCCATCTGAGTTACATGATGTGTTAAAAATGAGGACTCATGCACAATAGGGAAAACACCTATCATTTATGGGCTACATGGAAGGGAATACAGTGCACAAAGGTACTCAAAATACATTTTTCAAACAATTCAAGAATTCAGAAAAGTAAAGCCTTAACTTACATCTCAACTCAGACCTCTAACAGCATCCTCAGGTTGCAAATCAAATATGCAATGACAGAAGGAGACTGAAAGGCTGGTAACAAAAGCATCCAATGTATTTATAGTATTTTCTTTCAGAATTAAAATAAAGAAGCTAGAACGCGTAGGAAAGCAGGAAAACCAAACATAATGGCAACTGAGAGCATATTTTCCACTTCCATATGCTAGTGAAAATCCAGAGCAGCCTAGTTCCCAAACCCCAAAGGCATTATCGTTGCACAGGTAGTCATCATTTTGACAGGATGGTCTAGACCTGCCAGATTGGGACCCTGAAAACAGGGGCTCAAACACTGCTGCAGCCACAGGTGCCACAAGAGACAAGTCACTTAATTCCTCTGCAAATGGCAGTTGTTATTTTCCCATCACTCAGTGACGTCTGGCAGATAAAACACAGGAACTGCAATCAGGTATTAAGAAACTGCTGCAGTAAAGGCTGCAGAAGCACCAGATGAACAGATCTGTTTCAGACCCGACAGCCATTGCAGTATGAAGCAGAATAGAGGAGAGAGAGCAGGAAGCATGCACACACACACAGAGATCTGCCCCATTAATCCAGCAGGATGAAAGACACATCCAACAACTCCAATCCTGCTTGCGCAGCAGTAAACACCCTCTCAGCATGCAAGAGAGGCACTGCTGTCATATTTACAGAGGAGCAGCCAAACCAAAAGGCACCTGAAGGTGTAAGGGCTCGTTATGGCAGCGTACTTTGGCACCAAGCACCACCCACTCTACTCTCTGTCCAGTGCTCCTGTGGCAAACAGGGTTATGGGTGCATGCAGAGAGAAGCCAGCACAGCTAAGCCCTAAAAAAGGCAAGAGAAAGTCAAAATCACCCTTGAACACTTCCCAAGCCATTCAGAGTTAAGTGGCCTCTCCTGCCTTCCATGCACCCCAAAATCTGTTACACATTACTCTTCACCTCACTGTCAGGTGGATGAATCAACTTCTCAGGGACTGAACATCCTCTGTTTTCCCTGACATGCCTGAGTAATTGACACCAACTGAAATCCTCAGATCTTCAATTATCTCATTACCCTCCTGCATCTGTAACACCACAACCTGTAACTCCTCTCCCCCGTGGAAGTCTTAGTGACTTGAATTATTTTCAATTTCCCCCTTAATGCCTGTGGGCTTGCTTTTCTTCAGAAAGCATCTAAATCAGCATGAAACCTCTGAATCAAAACCAGGACCCCAAGAAAGTGGGCAGATGTACAGATAAACAGTGTCTTCCACGTGCCCCATCCTTCCTGCCACCAGTCTCCAGCCCCCAGCCACATGCAAACACACAAGCACCCACTCCTGCCCTCACTGGATGTCTGTCCAGGCTGAATTTTAAAAAAGGCACCAAAAAATCCCAAGTGGGGATATATTTCATTAAACCTTGAGCACACACACTGAAGCACTATCCATTAATGCACTTCTGTCCTTCCCCCAAAGAGAAGGAGCTTGGATGATAGCAGAGGGAAGAGGGGATAGATGGCAAGTGAAGTCTTTGTTTTAATTGGCTGCTGTTAAGAACATTAGAAGGATGTTTGAAGGAGAATGATTACGGGCAGGGTGCAGAGGAGGTAATCAGAGATGTCCAACAAACTAAATTTATGATGTGGCTTAGCAATCCATCACCTGGGTATCATTCCTATGTACATGCACATACATAAGCCTCAAAATATATTTAGCTCAGGGGGTCTGGAAAAAAGAGGCTTTTCTTGCAATCCCAGTTAACAGTACTTTGCTCCTTACAATATTACAGAAGTGATCGTTTTCCAACAAGGGAGGGAAATCAGATATAAAGGATAAATTGTTTTAAATTCTTCTTAGTGTGAAGACAACTTTGTTTACTAAACGCATACGAGGGAACATATGTGTACAGCACAAACTCAGCAGTGGAAATTTGGCTCCCTGCAATTCCCTGTTATATAGAAGCATTTTTTCCAGAGGAAGTCCAATGGTCTTGTTTGTTTTCACCACTAATAGAGGAGTTCAATGAAATTTTCTATTGGGAAAGTCTAATGAGGTCAGAATAAGAGAACAGAGTAACTAGGAAGGAATGTCATTGCATTTTATTTTTAGAAAAAGGATAAAGGTGGGGCCTCACAAGAGGCAGGGGATGGGCCTGTTTTGGCACAGAGGGCTTGGTCCTGTGCGCCTGAGGGGGTTTAGAGCTTTTCCTTTTTGTAACAATGAATCCCTTGCCAAAATCAGTGAATGAGTGGAGGGGTCCAGCTGAGAGAAGAGCAGGGGGTGCACAGACAGCCGGGTGGCAACAGCCCTGGGGAACGACTGAGGAGCAGCTCTCAGCCACACTCCCCCTCCCCGGTCTGTTCCCCTTTCTTTCATGGGAAGATGAACCCCTTCAGCAGATCCACTGATCTGTGGATCTCTATACTGCAATTTAACAGGAATCCAAGTTACAACAGGATAAACAGAGAGGGAATCAAGAGCAAGGAAAGCTCAATGCATAAGTGCAGAGGGTCACATGGCTCTGCAAATGGAGCAGTCATGACTACGACAGGAAACAGGATTGACTGGATGTCAAAACCCAGAGAGGCAGCCTTGGAGAGGAGATGGACCAGAGTAAGGCTGTGAAAATGAAAAGGAAGGAACAAAGCTAAGTAAAAGAACGCAGGCAAGGCGGAAAGGGGCTTGATTGGGATAAACAGGTAAGGAGGAAAAAGGGTGCATTCAAGAGCAAGCAGGCTGTGGTCTGTTTCCTGGCATCAGCTAATCTGATTGGCACAAAGATACAAGAAACAGAGGCTTAAATAGCTCATGGGAGCAGACCTTCAGCTGGAGAGAGCCATCATCACTCAGCAATTAACTCCCTCGAAGGCTCTGCCCCCAAACTCGAAGCGGAGAGCTGACCCTGCCGAGCACTGCCAGTGCAGAACGAAGGAAAACAAGAGGAAGTGCCTTTCCAAGGGTTAACAGACAGTAGAGAACAAGCTGTTCCATGCATTCAGGTCACAAAAAACAGAACTGGGACTCACCACACGAACCATGCAGACGCTGCTCTGCCAGGATCACCAGAGCTCAAGTGCAGGAGCAGCCAACTCTGCCTGCTAGGAATGAGACTGCAAGGAGTTTCACCTTAAAAACGTGCAAGGACAGCATTAACCCAGGGGAGTATTATTTAGGGAACACTGAGGCATCTGAGAAGACCAGAAACTAGAATCTCCGTTCTGCTTCCTGATATTCTGTCTAGGAAAGGAGCAAGTGAAAACTCGTAGGGGGGAAAGTGTGCAGGACCAGGCATAAAGCAGTCTTTCACCCTTTCCTGTGCTGTCAAGTGCTGCAGGTTTCCTACTTGTGCTGAATATATATAGGTGGAAACTACCCAGAAGACTGGAACCCCAGGAATGATTCAGGGAGGGCAAGAAAATGCTCCTTGACATGGAGTCATGAGAGACTGGACTTCCCCTCCAGCATGCAAGCCCTCAAACATCATGTTTCAGAGTGGTGCACTGTTCGTGGATCCTCCCTCTGCTCCTGTCCACAGGCAGGTATGGGCAAAGAAGGCAGGTGCAGCAGGAGTGTGGAGGAATGACCCACCTTCCAGCTGGGCTACAGCTGGTGAAAACAATCCAGCTGCCTCCATAAATGCCCAGGAGTAACAGCACAAGCAGACATGTACAACTTCCCACCCCAGTGCTCCAGCCTCCCACTCCTGAGGACTCCCTAAGCATGCCACTGTTTGCCTGCTCACTATTCCCCATCCAACTCCTTGCTCAGAGCTTGCCCAGGCTCCACAGCACTTTTGGAAGCGAATTCAGAGAAAACCACCTTTTGTCAAGGAGCTCCAGAGCTCCACTATGACTCATGTGAAGGGAAAGACCTCCTCTAAGTCCCTAGCCACAGTCATGCCCTTATGTCGCTGCCCTTCCGCTGGCTGGTTTTATGATATGCCCCAGACTGAGCATCAGTCTCCTGCCAGATGCTCTTGCCCCATGCTCTTTGGGGTTTCTAGTATCGGCAATGAACTTAAAATATATGTACAGCGGTTTGCTGTTAAAGCTTATTTTCCTCTTAGATAAAGGGAAGGGGCAGAGTGAAACAGAGTCATTGCAGAATGAAATGCCACAATTTCCAACCCTTTCTGGGAGCTTGACATTGCAAGTCTCATTTCCAACCCCAGATTTAGGAGAAAGATTGCAATTAAAAAAATTAACAGTGACCTTGAATACAATGGCTACAGTTTAACTAACCCGCATTCAGGCTTTGTTAATCAAGAAATCGTTCTGTAAACTAGAGCACAAAGGCACTTTTCCAAAGATCAGGTTACCTCAGCCCAGCCACACCAGGGTGGAAATTTTAAATACCTTTATTTAAAAGCTCAAAAGGGTTCTCCACTCCTGAAACCGCCCTATTGGCTCTTCACCCTCTGCTCTGCAAAGATTAAGGTGAGCAGTAGTCTGGCTCAAGCCATGGCTAAGGTAGAGTTTGCAGTTAAGCAGTAACAACCACACAGCATTTCCAAGGCACTGATGACCAGCTGGGTGGGGTTATATCACATCCATGGACCTAATCGGCATCTCAGCCTCTGAAACTACACAGCAGAGGCTGCACCAGTATTATAAAACAAAATGAGAAGATACACTTAAAACACGCATCTTTCAAGCTTCTAGAGAGACTTACAGCTACATCTTCACAGATAATCACATCACAGGTACAGGATAAGGTTAGCAAGAAAGTGCCCAGAGCTAATGAGCCAGTTTATCCATTTTATCAAGCAGAGAAGTGGTTTTTACCCTCCATTCCATAGTAATGTTACCTTGACAGGTGCAGTGCCCACAGTAAATACTATGTCTGTCCCATATTCTGAATAATCCCTTTAGGCATGAAAGCAAATATACATATTCAGGGAATGGATGTCTCCTGCAGCCTCCTGTACAGCTCGCAGCATCAGAAAATTAAGATAACTGGAAGAGCAAAGCCTGATGCTGCTCCTAAGGCAGAACTTATTTAGTATCATCACCCATAGGCCAATTCAACTAGGGAGTTGGCTGCTCTGGACTCTTTTCTGCTTACTTTTTTATGGATTATAGAACAAAGTATAAATTCCAAAGAAATGTCCTGGAAATGCCATGTGCCCTAGGACACTGGGCCTAACTTTGCCTCTCTCCTTAAATTGTTTATCTTAACGAACTATCAACTGCATGCCTCTGCTCTTATTGGCTAGCTGGAATACCACTGAAATGTGGTGGCAGTTGGTAATTAGTATTTTTCACTCTTGGAAAGTGTTTCTTACTGCAGTACTTCCTGCTGGGGTTGGTTTTAACATGTTGTCCTCACTCCTCTGAAAGGCTCACTAAGATCACATCAGATGTAGACATCTGTGCATGTGGATGGACCAAGGTATTAGAAGTGTTATCAGACTACAAGAGAGCTATGAGGTCCAAATGGTCTTGTTTCCATCCAGGCAGATGTTCAGCATTGTAGATTCATGCAGTTTTCCCATCATTCTCCTCTCTTGGCAGTTTTAATTGCTAGATCAGCACATCCCCTGAGCTCCACACTATTTCTGCCCATCCTGAGCTCTGCCTGCAGACAGGAGGGCTCTTTTTGTCTGGATCTTTGCTCTTTCAACATAATCTAAATATCACTCCCTTAACACCTGATTTAGTATTTCAGCCCCTCCAATTACACACAGTGAGATTTTATCGGAAATCTGATTATTGTTTGAAAGTCTGAGCATTTCAACCCAGCCTCCAAATTGATCTATTGACTGCCTTTAAATCTCACATTTTAATTTAACATTTAACTCTTTATACCTGTATTAATTACATTTCCCATGATCAATATCAACAAACACCATCT
Organism: Horornis vulcanius; assembly: GCA_013401035.1. Lineage (NCBI taxonomy): Eukaryota > Metazoa > Chordata > Aves > Passeriformes > Scotocercidae > Horornis > Horornis vulcanius. The sequence continues at coordinate 18,537 of VZUA01099154.1, read as the reverse complement.
CTGGCCCTCTCCTCACAGAGAGACCTTGGAGACCCTGCTCTGCCAAACACTCCAGACAGCTTTGCTCTTGAACATAGATATTTACCTTGCTGATCTACCCAGAGGAAGAGAAAGGAAAAAGCCATGAGAAACAGCAGTAGTGAGTAAGCAGCAAGGTTTAGTAAGCAACACCACCAGAGGAGATGTGGAGGTGCAAACCTGGCCATGGTGGTGGCACAGGGACTGGCCTGGCCCCAGGATGTGGGGAGCAGAGACTCCAGCCAGCTCAACCTCCATCTGTCCCACTCTCACCTTGGCTGGAGGGAAACTGGGCTCTGAAGCAGGGAGTCACCAAGTACAGACTCCACTGTGCTCACTCCAAAGAGTGGGTGAGCTGGGCTCGGCCTGTCCAAGAGCTGCACCCAAGCACTGGGCCATGGGGAATGCCTTTCTGGCTCAGTATCTCCAGGCATTTAACCAGCCTGCAGGTCAAGTGCCCCTGTTTGCCTCCACACAGCACAACAGGAAGAGCAAACTGCCCCTCTGATCTCTGAGTCTAGCAGATCTCTTACTAGTGGACACAAACTGCACAGACTAATTAAGGGAAACACCCATCATGCTGCCTTTCTATCCAGCCACTGCCAGTCTCAAAGGTGGCTGCTATAAGGAACTCTATCCAGCTTTGCCAGGAGGGCAGTACCCAATCTCTTTCTCTAGGCCATGGGAAGCAGAACTGGCTGTGCTTGAGGAGGGTCAGGTCTTCCTTGTACCCCGTCTGCAATGCATTTGTGTTTATGTTGCAACTGGAGATGGAAGATGACATTGTCCCCAGTACTGCAGAAAACAGGAATATTTGTCCCTGAATAATTTCTCTAGCATATTAAGCACAAGTCATTCTTATGCAAAGACTGCCCTGTACAGCTGCCAAGGTCAGTAAGACCTTGCTTTATTTGCTGCACAAGGGCTGGCTGCGCAAGTTTTACCTTGTACATATTTTTCCATGTGCTGTCTTAGATTTCCCTGCTGCTAGTGTCTATGCATCTTGCTGTCTGTTCAGTAGGTCATGCTACCTTCTCTGGCTGTTAATAATGACTACCCAATATCCAGTGCTCCAGAACAGTCAAAATTCCAGCAAACCAACTCTTACAGTATGTTTAATTCAAAAGACAGCAAGAACAACATTGAATAACAATTTTCAAGGAAAACATGCTCCACAGCTTTTGCTAACAACATCAATATGTTTCTATTTTCAGGGGGTCGTGACCTGCTATCCACTCACACAGACATCACTGTTCACATTCTAGTATCTACATACAGATGATTTTTTGTGCAAGGATTGCATTCAACCACATGGCACTGCCTGCACACACAGGCTCTGGATTACAATGTCAGTGAGTGCAGTCTTCAGGAAGCAGCCAACTATTGAAGAGCCTGAGTTTAAATAGATGGCAGGATCTGAAAATAATTCCCCATGTTTTTATAAACTGCAGACACATTTTTACAGACTACAGCCAATAGTTACAGCTAGACTAAGGATTGTCTCTCTCCCCAGTTTACTAAGTCCTGTAACATTGCAGGTACAACATTCAAATTTAGATATTCACACAAGGAAGAAAAATACTGTTTTGAAACTGTACAATATCATGATACTGCAAAACTCAAAGTTCTTGACATTTAACCCAAGCAACCCCTTTGCAGAAGAACAGAATTAAGTAATCTGAGGTCAATGGCCAGTTAGGAAAACTTGTCAACAGCCTGCCCTGCTCAGGAAGCAACCTGCCCCACCCCAGCCTCTGAACCCAAATCAGTGAGGAGATGGCAAACAAAACTGTCTACACATTCCCTGATCTGCCAGGAGCAGTGCAGCAGAGTCCCCCAGTAATGCATCTTTCATGTTGGTTTATTTCCCCACACTTGATCTACCACAGCAGCTTTTGGTACTGAGTTCTAGCTTACCAGTGCCTGATGCAAACAAGCTTCCAGTCAGTGAGGAGATCTGGTCTGGGGGGAACAGCAAGCCAGGACCCCAAACAATGGCTCATACATCCTTCTGCCAGTTCAGAAATCAAGATGTTTTTTACTGTGTCACTTTGCCCCCCAACATTGCTTGAATCCCATTTACAATTTACAGCCAATAACACTAATGTCACATCACCCTGAGGGCTACAAGCTCCTTGGGGTAGAAACCCTCTTCCCCTTTACCCTGCAGCAGTCTCTGACCTTGGTAAAACTCCACACCATTACCAGTAACACAAACCATCGTTCAAACTTAAACACATCCTGGTGCCAGCAGTCCCTGAACTGGAGGCAGGCAGCACTACAATGGGGCTGCACAGAGGGGCTAAGAAGCACTGCTGAAAAGGGATGCAAACAAGGACTCCAGGCTCTAAGCAAGCACACTCTGACACACAAAAGGTGAGCATCACTTGTGAGCAAGAGCTGTCTGGCTGAATATACTGCCTTTGTTAACAGAGAAGGCTAGAATGATGGAGTGGGCTAATTAACTGCATTTTACTTTGGGAAACCCAGGCTTAAATCCTGGCTCTTGTCACAGCTGAAAATGAATTTAGGGACCAGAATAAAGGCCAAGATAATTTATTTTCTACAAAATCATCAAATAGTTGCCCATCCCCTGACAGAGAGGCCCAGAATTCTACGCGAGGCCACTACTGCAGTTATTTCTCCAAATATAAAAGTTATTAACTGACTGATGTGAGTGGTGATCACAGCTATCCATGCTGTTTAGCTGGACTGTGCACCTCAAACTGATGAATCTCACCAACAAACATGGCCTGGGCTTCATGATGCAGTGCCACAGGAGATGCAGGTCCTACGGGGAGGGACATAATTCCTGGCAGGATTTAAAATTCAATTTTCATGTGGAGTCATTTATTCCTTAACTTTGAGGAGCTAAAGCGTAACTCTAGTTACTTCACTGGAAAACCACTAGGGCTGGTAATGGTCCAAGAGAGCTGAGGGTAATTTCCCCACTTCCTCCCCGCTGAAGGCTGCCCAGCAGAGCCAGGAGGGAAGCAAGTACTTTCCCCATAAAGTAATTCTCTATTTTTATCATGTTAAGAAAGTTTTTCATTTGGAAACTAAAACTCCTGCTTCAGGAAGAAGCTAAGCACCCTCTTCCTTTCTGATTTATACTACAGAAATGTTCATCTAATCAAATCAGCCATTTTTTCTGAAAGGCTGAAAGGAGTCATTGTGGAAAAAAAATCAGAACAGCAGACCAGCTCCTGAAGGTCTCCAGGCAAGATGTACAGATTAATTACATTCCTAACCCTGGAGGTGACATGTTCCTTCATACTAGTGTTTGCAGTGTCACCTCACCCATCCCAAAGGGATGACACATCCTGACACATCCATAGTGTCAGAGCACTTCTGAGAGCAACATACTTAATGTGTAAGCAGCAGCTAATAATCGTGAAGCACAACTTTGGGCACAATATACTATTCTACCAAAGTATGGGGTTAGTGCTTCTGAAGTGCCATCACCCTCCTCTTTCCTTCTCTCTCAAAAAACAGACAGCCTCCAACATCCTCAGCCACAACTGAAGTTGGGCAGGAAGACACAATGGAGGTCAAAAGGAGCACAGAAACATTTTCTGAAGCAGCTTCCAGCACATAATGCTCCAGCATACAGCACAGCTCAGCAATACAGCACCTTTCATCTGCACCAAGCAGGAGACCCAGACACTTAACCCTCCAACACAACAAAGTGAGGGGTGGGTGTTGTCATCACAGTAGGGTTTTATACAACGCCAAAGATTTGTGTGGGAGGCGTCCCTAGAACAGCAGAAGAAGAAAGCTTAAGTCAGACTTCTATCCAAAAAGTCAGACTCAGGGGGAAGGGATCAGTCAGAAGACACCCATGAACTGGAGCAGCAGCCACGGTGTCCTGGGGCTCACAGAGAGCTCAGGGACCAGGAGGCCCCTGCTCCCAGGCATAGTGAGATTCCCAAGGCCAACCCAAACTCTTCAAGTAAGGACCACACATCTCCCCCCACTGTTATCTTTAAATCCTCTTTACTCTGCAGAACTATTCTCCACCCTCCTTCCCTTTTAATCAGGCCTGACCTACAGATGTCAGCCTCATTTTGGCTAAGTCAACACAACTGCCACATCTAGGATGCTGTTACAGGAAAAACCTTACACTCTTGGCTGGATTCCAGAGTCTACTTCTTGGTCTAGACCTGACCTCGTTCCTTTTCTGCAAGCTTAATCCTGTACCTTAAGGGCACAGTGAACACACAGCAACTCCAACGTGGGCCTTTCTATGCTCACTCTCTCCTTCAGCCTGCAGAGACTCTTTTGATCACTCTACACAAATACCAACAATTATTGACAGGAGGCTCCCTCAAAACTGATTTTTCTTAAAAACCACACGTGTTCAAAAGCCAAAAAGCAAACAAAACACACAGTACTTTCTGAAACCTGAATCCTTACCCTAGAGCTCACCCAACAGGACATGAACCTTAAATCAACAGTCCCCAAAGTTTCCTCAGAAGCAGCTCTGGCCTCACAATGAAACCACAGTCAAGTTTGGTATATTGAGTTTCATCTACAGGTTAGAATGGAGATGAAACCAACCTTAAAAATCATTTATTTCCAATGCCTCTGTCATGGGCAGGAAGACCTTCCACTAAAACAGGTTGCTCAAAGCCCTATTCAACCCAGCCTTGAGCACTTATTCATCCTTTGTCAGAAACACAAGTCGGGATACTAACTGAACACAAAGAACTTCAAACAGATACCACATCACCCCCAGACAGCACCTGACCAGGCACAGCTCAGTGACCTGCTGCAAATGGTATAGTCAAAGAGCAAGTTGGCTCCTCTATTTTGCCACATGTGGATGGACAACAGCTTGTCCTATCTTGCCCAAACACACCACACAAACAGGGTATCAACATTGAGCAGGATCTAGCTCCTGCACTCCACCTTGTGACCCAAAAACCTCAACCCCAGCCACACATCAGTAGCAGCAGTGGGAATATCAAACCACAAATAAGTTATTAGTAGCTTATTTGTTATCTGCTTATTCCAAGGCAGCAGCTAACTGTGGATTCAACCTTCAGGCAACAACACAGGTTCTTGTTAGCTCTCAAAAACATTTGCACAGTGCTTTGTTAAGTGTTTGTGGGCGATGTTCAAAACCCCAATTATCTGTATCTGACACGATGCTGAACCAAGAGTCTCCTAATTCACAGGAGCTGTAAAAGCAAAACTCCAAGGCTAGGAAGAGCCTTTGGATCAAATTGTCTGAGCTCTTAAACAGACCTTGAATATGTGCTGCAAGAAATCCTCCATACAAACACACCTTTCATATCCATGGAGGAGGAGGGGAGGGAGAAAAAAGAAATTAAAACCAAAAGCCAGATCCTCAGGTAACAGAAAAATCAGAGGCTCTCCCTCAGTTCACAGTACCATGGATTTGAGTTAAAGTCCTTTTATGAAGTATTTTATTCTACCTGCTATGTGTGCAATCTAGACAGTGTTTTTCAGAGAAATTATTTATTCAGCTTTATAGTGACTAACCTGAATTTCCAGACTGCTTCAAAAGAAAAAGCATTTCTTTACAATAGGCAAAGAGCATTAGACTTCTTCCCTCCTTGTTTTTCCTTTTCTTTTTTCCTCCACCCCTCAATTGAAACATCTCTACCTCTCATCTAATAAATAAACAAATTTCTTATCTTTCCATAAAAATATACTCTTCCCTTCACCTCCATGCCAAAAATGTGCTGACAGTGTTTTCTTTTTCTTTTTATTTTTCTTTGCTGACGCCACTCAAAACAGAATAAATTATTTTCCTTTTTTTTTTAATTAATTTTTCAGTTTAGCTACATACATGAAAAAAACCAGCAAGTCTTACATCACTGGCTGCAGTGTTACAACCTGGAACAAACTCAACACCATGCTGCAAAGCATGGGATTGCCACCAGCTTGGCATTAGTGGAATGCCCTAGGAGAAACAGCCACAGACAAAAGGAAATTACAGGGTCAGTGAAAGTGGCCACACTGTTGCATGAACTGCCTCAATGTTACTTCTCAGTAAGTAAGTAGCATCACAACACTTAAATACAATTAAGGCTTTAATCCAAGCCATCAAAAGAAGGACCAGTTCCAAAAGGCATGGATTCACCCAGTTACACTTCCTGGCACCCAGGGTAGGTGTCCTGAGGACAGGGAGCTCAGGCAGCACACACCTCTCTTCACCATGCCTGCACTATGTGCCTGCCGCAGGGAAAGCAATGTCACAAATAGCAGGTGTGGTTTAAGGCAAGGTTTAAGGTTCTTACAACTGTATTTCATCAGAAGTAAGCTCCAGTTCTGTGATGTAGGGGGCGGATGTACACTTTCTTGGGTGGAGATGCCCTCTACTCAACCCAGCCTAAGACCTTCACTTACACGGGGCTGTGATTAGGGGATTCAGGTCATAAGCAGATCTCATGCTTTAATTCTCTCTCTCTCTCCCATTTTGGTTGCCTGGATCTCCAGGATGAGCAACACCACATTCCTACAGAAACCCAAGCTCGAGTCCACCAGCTCTCTCCCTCAAAAGAGGAAAATGCATGAGGCTGATCGTGAGAACCTCCCACCCAAAGATGTCTGATGTGCCATGGCACTCTTTCCCAATATTGAAAGCTCCAAACAACCATCCTAAAGCCAGTCTTGCCTCCTCACCTCCACAATCCAGCTAACAATACTGCATCAACTTCATCGATACCACTGCATTTGTACCTCTCCTCTGTTAAACCATCCAGAAAGTTGTGCATCCAAAACTACAGCAGCCTGCACCCTCTCACACTCTTTCAGTTTCCTGCTAACATCACACTGCTGAGAATCTCTTTGCAACACACAGGTTCAAGACCACCCTAAAACCACCCAGGAAAGGATGGATATCAAATTGCAGCCCTTGTTTCACTCTCCTGAAAGCATCATGCAGGATTAACCTCTTGCTAAATGATCTGGGACTATGGTAACATGCTTCCAGATTTGCTACTTATTTGTGGCAGCTTTCAATACCTGCAGATGCTGCCAAAAATACAGAAGAAAAATGTGTGCCCTTGGGAGCTCATAGTCTAAAGGCAGAGGTCAGGAGAAACATTCTGTTCTTATTAATGCAGTTCTACAGAGAGCTGGGGAAAAAAAAAAAAGATGACACATCTGTATGCTTCTCAGAAGCAGATTATGGTTAATAATACAAAGATTACTGACATTAAATGAATTTAAATTCTTTCTTCTATCATTCAGAATATTAAGGTTTTTTACCTTCATCCCAGAATCACTCCCATTTGTAGTGAGACTCACTTTCTGCATATCACAAATTATATTTGGACAATAATCACCACAGTGGACTTCTCCCCCTTGACAGTTTTGTTGTAATAGGAGCCTTATTTTTAAAAGTATCTGTAGCATTNAAGGAAGATAGTACGATTACAATTGCTGCATAAATATCTAAGAAGTTTCAGCAATCCTAATGGGTTCTTTGCCTATCAACAGGCAAGGAGTCCCACTTGTGCTGTAGCAGTGTCACTCATGCAGACAGAGTAAGTGGTGCTCAGCCCTGGGCTCTGCCAGGGAGAGGGAGCTGACACTCACCAGTGTGGAACACATCACAGCACCAGCACACGTCACAGGCACATGGGACCAACAAAAAAGTGTTTGCTTCTGGTGACCAAAACTTGATTTTAAATTTGAGTTGCTCCTCACTAATGTTCAGATTCAAACTGAAGACACTACTCTGCACCACCCTACTAGGAATGTAATGGTTTTACAGCCAGCATCAGCAAACAGAAGATGGAGCACAGTAACAGCAGCAAAGCTAAACACAGATTTATTTTCATGAGAAAAAACTCCTTTTGAAATTCAAGTTTCAGTTCGACTGTAAAATCCCTCTCCCCAGACATTATGACAGAGAAATATCCGAGGATGCTTAAGAGAAAGCCATCAGACCAGCAAGTCACCAGTCACGTGTTTGCTGCTGAACATCACGAATGGTTGTGCTAAAAACACATCTCACAAGTGTTTGAATCTATGTTTTACTGGGAGAAAGGGAACTTCATGCCAAAAAACGTGCAAATCACTACCAGTCAGTCCCAGATCTGGCGTGTTTGGCTGGACTGTGGCATTCCCCACTCGATCTCCTGGTCCCTATCTTGGGAAATCAACCCAACACATCCCCACACCTACAAAACCAGAATCAGTGGACAGTTGTCTGAAATGTAATGAATTGCCACTGCATGGGATCAGTCCAACTCAACTGTCCAGTCCTTTTGTTTCACAAAGGGAATTACTCCTGCTAAAAGGCACCTGCCTTAGCTCATGGCCTTATGCAATGGATGCTCTAAGCATTTTCCTAATTAAATCAGTACATAATTATGAGAGTGTGTTATTGAACCAAAAAACCCCAGCACCTTGCGAAAGGCCGCCAGAGATTGACTCAGCCTCACCCATGCAGACACTCCCGTGCAGCACTGGGCATCCTCCAGCTCTGCTTTCACCACCTCTTCCAGCTGACCCAAGCACAGGCTGCATTGTCCCACTGCATTCCTGCTCTCTCCCTCAGCCAGGACAAGTGCTCGTAAGACTGACAAATAAGAGGAAAAAGGACAGCAGCAGTGAGGAAAGAGAACACACATTTCAGTGCCAAAAAGCATATGAAGTGCAGGCTTAGCACTGCGTGAAGGAGCAGGCTTAGCTTCTCGTGGCACCCATGAAGCCAAGAGCACTTGGCCTGGGAGCTCAAGCAGCCAATGGCTCTGCCTTGACAATGCCCCATTGTCAAATGTTTCCATGTCTTGTCACAAATACATACATTCCCCACAAGATGTTCCAAGACCTGGGGGAAAACTTTACCATGTAAGCTGGCATGCAAAATGGTGGCACCACCCTACTAGGTGCATCTATGACAGTCTCTACACCCGGGCTGAATTTAGAAATCCAGGTATCTCTAGTAAAACAAGATGGGTGGCACAGTACAGAAAATAAATAAATCCATTATTAAACACATGAGAAGCTTCCCTGTTCCTTATTAATAGATCTCAAGGTCTTGTCAGAAGGATAACCTTCCACATAACACAAGGCACAGAATGAATCTGGCACCTGGCAACAGCATCCTCATTCCAACCTTGGTACCTGAGTGTCAGCTACTGAATGAGTCATATTACAACACAGTCACCAGAGCTGGAAAGTCCCCAACCCAGCAGGGCTCTCCCTTCAGCAAGGTTCACAAAACCTCATGCAAAATCCACCCTACATACCATATTTATCTCTACAGTCTCAGAAGAAACACGGATCACAGCTACTCAACCTGCTGCTCTGCAGACCCTTAAAATCATGATAAAGATGGTCAATCCCATGAGAGAGCCACCCAAGAGAGGTGCCCTGGGCAGAATGGTCCAAGGGAGTGTGCAGTGCAGGCATGGCGAGGAGTGGGGATAACCTGCCTGTGTTTCTGAGCAGAGGAGGCAGCAGGGGAGGTGTCACCTCACTGCGGAGATGCAGGAGGGAAGGGGCTTGCTGTTCATCCTGCAGGAGAGCAGCCCACTCTGGTTTCCTTATTTACATGACCTGAAGTGCAGCTTCCTCAAGCACCATGTGAAAGGTGGTGCTTCATTAGCCAGACCACGCCTAGGCACTTGCGACATCACCAACCTTAGCTCGTTACTGAGGCTCTGCTTAACGAAGGGCACTGAGGTTGTCACATCAAACACTTCACTGAATAATTAGTCAAGCCAAATTCATCAGTAATGGACTTGGTCTGAGGAACAAGCAGAGTACACAGAATGGAGGCATATGTTTGTGGATCCAGGAGTCAAGTGCAAACACAAGGTGGAGATGCCACTGCCAAAACCTGGGCAGCATGTCTAAGGACACAAAGGTTTCACAAAACACCTCTGCACTCAGACTTCCTCAGTCAGATACAACTCAGCATCTGGAGGCTTAAAAGAAAGGAGGATGAAACACCTGTAACCCTGTGGATGGCTCCATGCTACTGTTTCTTTTTTTTACTTCAAAAATCACTTCAACTGAAATGTATCTGAATGCAATACAAGCCCCCTGGGCCAACACTGCTTATTACTATTTATATAAAAATGTTCAGATTATATTTGAAAGGTGCCCACTAATACCTGGTATGGCCACAAACAGATTTATCCATCCTGACTTGCTGGCTGCAGAGTAGGAGATTGTACAACCGAGCAATTGTACAACTTAAGAAGAGTGACCAGCAACTTAAGAGTTCTGACCAGATTTTGGGGAGAGAAACCCAAACACCTCTGCTGCCCAAACAGGGAAGAGCCCAAAGAGCCTGAATCTCTTTTCTCCACCAGTTTTGCACCCTATGGCCTGTGGTAACTTTTTGCACGCTGTGGACTAACCCGGTGCTCTGGATAACAACTCCCAGCAGCAGCCCAGCAGTCAGCCATGGCTCAGAGCTTCTCCTTTACTGGGCAGGATTTCCCATCAATGACATGGGGATGTTTTACAGCTCACCATTCCAGCCTTTAGGACCACTTTAACAACTGGTCCATCAACCCACACAGGCTCCTCCCAGCATCACAGCCCTGCATTGCACAACCACACCTCGCCACCACACAGTCTCAGAACCTTCCACCAAAACATTACCAAACACTTCAAAAGCACCAATGAATTAAGTCCCAGCATCCCAATTAACTCCAAGAGCAGAGAAGCAGGCTGAGGTGTCCCCATCTCCCTGTGAGCCTGCTGAGGAGCCAGGCATGACAGACAGACCTGCCAGCTTCCTCCCTCTGCTCAGCTACAGACTTGTGAGATATTTCAAAGGCTCTTCCCAAAACAGAAGAAAAGGAGAAAAATGAAAAAGCTTTCTGTTTTCCTTGAAAAGCAGGTCGTGCAACAAAGAAAACACTAATAAAGGTTTCACCATCTAAATTAAAAGTCAAAGGCAGCAATGAAGTGTCTCTGAAATATAAGAAACACATTGTGCATGGTGTGAAATTTATTGCTGCTTAACAGGCTGAAGCTAAACATCTTAATATGGAAAAACACTGCTACTTTTGACCCAAACAGATTGGGAACAGGAAGTAAAAACAGATCACCCAGCCTGTGGCCTCCCCACACTAAGAGGAGCAGCAGCCAGTGTTTCCTGCCCACCCTCGCTCCGTCCATTGCAACCATGGTCTGCACAGTTTGCTCAGGGGACAATCCCACCTAAAACAATTTGTTATTAAAGCTGTTGTAGGCAAGATCAGGCCTTTATAGAAGGGGATTCAGCTGGGAAGAGCCAGGAAAATGAAACTGCAGGAATCACCACAAATGGTGCATCCATTTGCAAACTGTACAGGCACAGGCTCCCTTACAAAGAGATACCCCTTCTTTCAGTGGCTCTCTACATTTTCACCAGCCAAATTCCTGACTCAGGACAAGCATATTTCAGGAGTTAATTTTGGTTTTACTACATCATCACCAGCAAACCCTGAGAAATTAAGTCAAGCCTCAATTGGCTCAAAACATAATTGCATTTCTCTTAAATAATAACTTCACTTTTTTTTTTAACCTCGTGCATATTACATCCTAATTATGTTTTAAAGCTTTCATTTGCAGCTACAGGAATAACCCAGAAAGACATACAGATGAGCTGATTTTCAAATCATCACTTGACGAAGGATATGAAGCTTTAAAAAAAGTGACAGATAGACCAAAGGACTGAGGGGGAAAAACAATGAAACATGCAAAACTGAAAGTCCATAATCTCTTTTGCCAAAGCCAGTAACTCGGTGCCAAAGAGAATTGCTTTAAGACTTCAGCAGAGGTCTGAGTATCACACATGTAATGCAGCAGAAAATGTCATTTACACAAACGCTACACACTGAACAGCAGCTCAGAACCTGGTATTCTGACTAAAATTCTGCTTTCAGCAAATCTCATAAGTACCATTTTTATCGGCTCAAGCAGATTTTTCCTACAAGATTTTAAAAGATTACATGCCAGGTGTAGAATACTTCATAAAGCAGAATTAGATTTTTGCCTTGCGTGATTTTTTTTTTAAATATATAATAGCAACCAGTAAATTACAGCCATTAGTACAACAGTGCCTTCACAGCAGATTTATGGCAGCATTACCAAAAGCAGAATTTCATCCAACAACACTTCTGGATAACACAGACATCTGCAGAACCAAGGGGGAAAAAGGCACATAAGCATGAACAACCACACATTTTGTGCATTACCATACAAGACTTTCACAAGGATGGGTGTTTTGTGCCACTGTTCTGCAAGACAGTACCCTGAGCACGCACAAGAGGATGGTACACTCTCCTGCACACAGCAACCTCCAGTCCTACCTCATATTCCTTTAAATCCCTCACCTTCATGCTCATAAATGCAGCTTTGGCAGAGGAGCTGCACTGCAAGGAAGAAAACTCACCCCACACTCCTGTTACAGTGCTAACATGAAATCCTCCCTCTGCCCCAGCAAGCTCCCAGCAAAAATATCCAAGTTTATCACGCTGAGGAAAGAACAATAAGTGGGTGTCCGAAAAGGCAGTCAGAAGTACCGCCAAAAAATCAGAGCTCTTTCTCAAAAAAAGGCCCTCCCTTAGGAAGCCTGCCAATCAAGCTCGATCACGAGGCTGTTTTCCGAGGGTGAATAGAGTTCTTATTGACACAGCTTATGTCTGCAGCATGCAGCCCTCCACAAGGCTTTCAAGAGCAGATCGGATTACACAGACACATTCTCTCTGATTTTATGCATTCAGAAGCCCTCAGACATAAAATACCCGGCTCAGAAGGCCACTGCTTTTTCAGCTTGCTATCGGCCTACGTGCTTTAAAAAAAAAAAAACAAAAAAACAGGCAAACAGTTCCTGGCATCTTCCCTTGGGCTCCCAAGGCCCTCATCCTCACTCTGAAGTGCCTTATAATTTTTGGGCCAAGCCACAGATTTGCTTCATGTGAATAATACAAGACAACTCATTCCCATGGTGAGTGCTTAGCATCAGAATGAGAAAAGGGGAAAAACAAATATCTGCTGACACCATTTAAAAAGGGAGAGATAACATCACTCTGGGTAGACAATCCTTCCTGGAAGATGGCATGGAAAAAGGGGAGGATACACACCTTTTAAAAGAACAACACATACTGCACAGCTTAGCAGGCAAGAGGTGGCCAACTGCAAAAGCATCACAAGCACAAATTCATCTATCCAGGGGCAGCAATTTGCACACATGGATATCTGGAGAAAACAAACCAAAAGGATCAATTTATACAATTTCTATACTTAGGGGGCATGATAGGGAATTCCATTTCAGCAGCAGACACAGACAGAAAGTCTGAGGAACCTGTGGTGTTGCATTAGAGGTAAACAGAGAATTACAAAATGTTTTATTATAAATGCTCCATCTTAAAGACTGAATTTCAATAAAAGATACAAGACTGTGTCTATATGACAAATTAAGAACCTGTGCATTGCCCTAGAGATGGGTGCATGCACTGCCTAGAGGTCTGGACTACACCAATTGAAAAGAAGCTCACAACCCTCTCCCTCTAAAAAACAGTATAAAAAGCAAACCAGTACATTACACATGGGCAAGTGGATCCCTATCACCTCAAAGGGAACTCCTGCATCAGCTCAGCCACACTGAATTGAAACTTCTCACTGAAATATTACTTATGGCAAACACAGCAAATCAAGCAAGCTTGAGCTTCAGAGCTTTTAAGGGATTTTAAAAGCAAACACACACTGTTCAATGAAGACATCCTCTCTTCTCTGCTTTCAGGCTGCAGTCGCTCCCCAGCCAAGATTTTCTAGCATTTTGCAAAAGATTTTTCTCACATTTTTCCTGAGGGCTGCTGGGAGGCTGGACCTGGGCAATGGAAATGCAAGATGCCATGTTTGTCTGATGTGGCAGTTCTTTGGTTGGACGTGTGCACTGTTCTCAAAGCACCCCAAGAGAGCCATTCACTCCTATGACTACCTTTGGATATCGAGATCTAAGCTAACTGTGCTCTTCAGTGCTCAGCCTCTCTGTCAATGAGCAGCCTTGTGTTTCTAGTACTCAGTTTCCATAAGTGAATTTTAGTATGTTCATGGTCCAAAAAGCCTGCTCCTGTGAATGCTCCATACCCTTTCCCAACACGTCTGAGTCATGCAATGGTTCACTCCACTGACAAAGCCAAGTTGTCACCACCAGCACAGAAGGGGTGTCCTACTGTGGGCATCAGTCACCAAATCCCAAATGTAGATTCATCATCTTCATCTGTGCCTGCATTAACCACAAAGAATATCTTCATTTGTTTTCAGGCTCCTGACTGAGCTACAGGCAGTGGTGACTATGCCAGCCATGGTTCGACTTGTGCCTTTAGGAAAATCCATTTGCCAGACATTAGAAATGCAGTTATGTTGTGGTCCAGCCTATCCTGCCTGGGCCCCCCACAAGCCCTTCTGCCAACACAATCATTTCTGTGGCCACAAGGAGAAGCTGAGTGATGGCTAAAATGAACGTCCTTTTTTTTTTTTTTTTNTTTTTTTTTTTTTTTTTTTTTTTTTTTTTTTTTTTTTTCCTTGTTATTCAGCAAGATTATTCTTAAATCATAAGGATGAAAGAGTCTGGAGGAAAAGGCCAGAAGCAGCACCACTTCAATCACAAAATTGATTTGGAAGTTATGCTGCAAAAAGTAAGAAAGCCAGCCTCTCTCTCAGTCACAAGCTTTTAAGTTGCACTTTGAGATTCCCTTAACGTGCAGAACAGCCCTTCAAAACTTCACATCTGATGGCATCATAAGTGCAAAATTCTAAGCTCTACATATTCTTCTTGCCAAGATGGGACAAGCCCAGGAGAAAATTTCTAGGTCTGTAAAATTCTAAGAATAACACTTAAGGCTTATGCCAGCCATTCCTCAACAGCGAGTAAGAGGGCAGAGCAGGCCCCATTGCTTGTGATGTGGAACTGGGCACCAAAACCACTAGAAAATCCTCTGTATGGATTCACCCTCTCAGAGGGACAACTGCCCAGCATCCCTACTGTCAGTAACCTTCCTACAGCACAAGGTCCAGCACTGGGAGGGAGGAATGACAAGTCTAGATCCACACCCCCTTTCTCCATGTGGGTCCCTCACTCCCCCACAGAAGTGGAAAGAATGTGGCACCCTGAATTCTGCTGACCTGGCCAGAAGCTGCAGGAGGCCCAGCAGGACAGTTTACAGCACCGTGGGGCTAATTTCCTTTCTGACCACCAGGCCTGCTTTGGGCCCCCCACCAACATATCCCAAAAGGCCCATAAGGCAGCATGAGATCTGCAGCGGCCACACAGCTGTAAACAGGCTGAACCAGGTGCACACATGAAACTCAGCCGCTCCTAGGAAGGCCATCTGAGCCCAAAGTAGACTGCTCCTTCTCCTGCTATCAGCACATCCCATAATACCTAGAAGCTTCAGCACAGTCCATTGTCTTTGAAAGAGAAACACTCAAAACACTGAAATAGTTCTCAAAACTTTTCTGGGCCATCTCTACTTTTAAATTACTTCATTTAAATATGTACTATGTCTATATATATAGATGCACACACACCAAGGAAATTATCCCCCGTGAGCAGAGCTGGTGCCCACACACTGCACCTCTGCACAGCCTCCCAGGTCTGCCTGTGCAGCTCCACACCACACCAACCCTACAGCAAACAGAGCTGCCTGAACCCGGCCCAGGAAGGTCCTGCCCCACTGGCAGGAGCACTGAAAAGACCACAGCCTGCAGGCTCTCCACCAGACCAGGCTCTAGACCAGACTTGGCAACACTCATCTTCCTTGGGGTCTGGAGAGTAATGGGGGCAGGGAAGTTTCAAGACTAAATTACAGAATCCTTTAAGTGCTTCACTTCTGCAAGAAGCTAAGTCCCCAAGTCCTCCCTTCAGGATTTTTTTTCCCTCCCAGGACCAAGATGCATGATTTGGATGTTCATTAGTAAATTAAGCTCCAAGGAGCAGGACTGTTGCCGTGTAAGGCACTTCTCCAACCTGGAGAGCAGCACCATTGCAGCCTTCACACACTACCTCAACAGCAAAACACCTGCAAGGAGGATGAAAAGGGGAAGACATCTCTGCAACCCTATGGAAGCTGCTCTATGGAAACTTTTAACTGCGTTATTCCAGCTTCTGTATAATCCCAGAATAACTACCTTAAATCAGACTTATCCAAGTCAGACTCTCAATAGTTTCAACATGGTATAGACTATAACCTCACTCTAATTACAGGATCATGTTACACGTCCAACAACTGCTGCAATTTAGTCTTGCCTGATACACCCCAGCTGAAAATTGCTCATCCCACCTCTCACTCTCTTTTTGGCAGTCTTTGAATGGAGGCAGGGATACCTAGAAACACCTCAGCATCTGACACACTCGCACCCCAAGCCCATAAATATTAAGCCATTATATCCTTGTGGTAACAAAGGCAATGACTCCCATCAGTGCAGAATGGAAACTAGTTTTAGGCAAATAGCAGGCACTACTGTTCATACACTTCTCCATGCAAACGCAATACAGGATTATTGCTAAGAGCCACAACACCACGAATTCGCACGTCACTCCCTGAGCCTGGTGCTGATCACACACGGAGTCTATCTGAGCAAGAGGGAGTTTTCACAGGCAAAAGCTGCAGGACCAGTCAGTCGGACTTTCACTACCTCAAAGGCAGGGGATGTTCCTTACAGCAGCGCACGTCTTGCCTTTGAGCTCAAAACTGCATCCGCGGCTCCCGCTGCCATGAAACGGGAAGGTTTTCTCCCCGCAGCCGCTCGCCCGCGCCTGAGCCGAATGTTAACAGGTCTCTGCCTCGCCTCAGCTTCGACACCGCCTCATGCTCGGCCGGGGAATGTTCCGCTGCCCGAGCGGACGAGCTGTCCGGCCATGGCTCGGCGATGATTCAGCAAGGGGGTGGCTCCCGGTGAGAAGGCACACCTCCTGCGAGCTGTCACACCGCGGGGCCGGGGCAAAATGGGAGAGAGAACTTGCTCTGTCTATCATGGCTGCACTTTCCAAAATGCGTAACCTGGCCTGGTAGGGGCGAGGGAAGCGAAGGCGAGAGGCGGCGGGGCGGGGTGTGTTTCCATCAGCAAGCATATGGGAATAATTGCAGGAAACATCTCGAGGCTTTTACCGATGGCACAAGTAAATGAAGGAAAATACAAAGAAAGAAGAAAAAAAAAAAAAAAAAAAAAAAAAGCCAGACACTTTGGGAGCCAGCATCAACTTCGCCAGGCTGTGTTCTTTGTTTCTAGGCAGACTCCAGTGCGGTGGCAAGAATGAACAAATGCGCATGTCTTCATAAGAGTCAAAA
>VZUA01099152.1:3003-15786 GCA_013401035.1 Horornis vulcanius | reverse complement strand
TCATTGAAAAGGGAACTGAAACCAAGTGGTTTGACTGTTAATACTAAGCACCATTTGCAGATGGCAGTACTTGTGTTAACTTTTCAACTACTCTTTTACATAGNTACCCAGTTCACATATTGAAAAATATATCAAAGTACAGTACTAAAGGTAAGTATAACCTGATTTTGAGGGGTTTGTGATGTATTTTCCTCAAGCATCAAAGAATTTGAGAATCTTCAGTATATATCTAAATTTTTAAGCCTCAGCACATAAACATGATTAGGTATATCCTACAAATCACTTATTTCTAGAAAGATCTTCATCTCTTCTACAGATTTTTTAAAATATGAGTTAATTAGATTGCCCATTTGCAGGAATTTTTAATTTTTGTAAGACATATATTAAAAAGACAAGTTATAGTCCTTTCTCAGATTGCTAATCCAGCTTTGTGATAGAGTTAAAAACATGAATTTATAGGTCTTAAACATTATAATATGGTGTGCTAACTGAAAACTGAACTAGAATGCTATTNCCCAGAGAATCTGTGGCTTCCCCATCCCTAGAAGTGTTCAAGACTCTTGGGGGGGCTCTGAGGAATCTGGGGTAGTGAAGGTGTCCTTGTATCTTGGACTGGATGAGCTTTGGGGTTCTTTCCAACACCAGCCATTCAATGATTCAATGAGTCTGTGAACAGCTGATACTGTATGTTTCTGGCTGTGTTGCCAGGGCTTATTTGGAGACTTGCATGCCTTCACACTTTTGTCTGTAGTATTTATCTAGCCAATCTTATCAGATCATCTTTGAAAAGTTTTTAATATGGTTTTTGCCATTATATTCGGCAAATTGAAAGTCATTACAAGTTTAAACTATCTTACTAGCATTAAAGAGATGCAGATTAGAATGTTACGATTTTTCATAACTTTCCATTCACAGCAATAATTTTGCTGAACTATTACATTTCCTATCAAGAAAACAATTGTAACATCAAAGAAAAGACTTAATAACTTATGGCATCTAGCTCAACCCACAAAAACAGAGTTCCCAGATTACATAAGTAATGGACAAATGAACCACATCTTTCCATCTTAAGGGACTTTCCCACAGTCCACCAACAGCTTCAAGTCTGCCAAAAATTTATAAATACTACAGTATGAGAAGCATTATACATACATTTGATTAACTCCTGGCTTGTGTTTTACCTTTCCCAAGAGACCTTACATGGCATACCAGTCATAAAAGTGGCATGCATTTAGGCTCTCCTCTTTCTAAACCTGCCTTCCTTCCCTACAGCTTTCCATTGGTGTAGGGCTCCTATTAGCTACATCAGGTGTCACTGTTACAATGGACAAGAAAATATACTCCATTATTTATGCTACTGAACAACCATTGTATAAACCTGCTGCTCTGGATCCTGACTTGTAACCATGCCCCCCTCATATTAAGACTGTTTAAAAAGGTCCTCCTGTCACCAGCCCATCCTTTACCAATAGCACAAATACCTGACAGCTGCACCTTCTAAACTATGGTGGTGATTATGATTCCTTTTCAATTTGGGGCTTTGAGCAATATGTTTTAAGGTCTGCCTGTTGAGAAACTGAGCTGTCTGCAGAGCAGGAAGAAATGGAGCATCTCATCAGACATCCCAAGTTAGGCTTTCCTTGCTTGTCAGTCTGACCCTGCAGGTCTTTGATTCACACCAATGGCTAGCAATTGTCTTGGGTTATGGAACCAAAAATGTGTATTCTATTTTATCTGTTGAAAGCAGTTGGGGAAATGGGTTTTTTTCTCCTTATCTCTTGCAACTGCAGGGGGAGGGGGTTGGATGCTTTCTGATAATGGCCCAGCTGTTAAAACCAGGTGGGGCAGTGTTTCTTATCTCTTTCACCACCATCCTCCCTCCGGGGGATATCTGCTGATAATGGGTCATTAAGGCTCACCAATGACATGACACATTACATCATCCCATTGTGAGATGCTCCACCCAGTGCTGGGGGTGCTCCAGAGTTCCTACCTAGATAAAAGGGAGATGGAGGAACACCAGACATCCAGTTCTCCACTGGGTTCCTCGGAGGAAGACTGGATCCATCTCACCATCACTGGTCTTTTCTACAGGATAATCTCTACTCCACAGTACTGCATCTGTTACTCCAGAAGGATTCATCTGGACTGCTTCTAACACCCTGACCAGCAGGGTGTCAGGTCACGTCTCTGACTGTCAGAGGTTTCCTTGGTTTTTTGTTTTGTTTGCNTTAATATTCCTAGTAAAAGAACTGCTATCCCTATTCCCAAAGCTTTGCCTGAAATCCCTTAATTATAAAATTATAATAATTTGGAGGGAGGGGGTTTACATTCTTCTTTCCGTGGAAAACTCCAGTTTTCCCTGGCAGATACCTGTCTCTCTAAACCACCACAGCAATGAAAAGATTTTTACAGTATTTGGAGCCATTTAGTTCCCCTATATCCTCAATTATGTATTTAATTAAAAAGAAGCAGTTTTCCCTGTATAAATTTTTCTCAATGCATACTTTGTCTTTCCCATAAATAAAACAAAACCAAGTAGATATAAATAAAGCTTTCATAGGTCCTAGCAGCCACAATATAATTTCTCATTCCTAAATCACAAAACACATTAAAAAACTTAATTTACTGATTATATTGATCCATCTCTTTTATGCAGATAATTTTTGAGATTTAACATATCTTACTTTAAAGCTAGGATTGGAGTATTGTGCAGGAAATAAAAATAGGCCACACTTTCGTCACAATCCAACCAAAACATACATATCTATGCTTCCTTTATCTAGAAATATTTAAGCAAAACCTCCTGTGTCATTGCTGAGACTGATGAAAGAGCTAATCACACTGAAAGGATCTAATTCTGAGCACTCTGACTCTGCAGAATCTGGGAGTGTGGCAACATTGCAGTGAAAAGGGAAGTTCCCCCAAAATTGTGTGAAACCAGCCAGAGTAATGTGCTCACACTGATGTGATGACACACGTTCTCCTTTATTTCACTCAAAATGGCAGTTTATATACATTTCCATATTGTTTAGTTCCAAGCATCCCCTCATTGGTGTGCAGCATAAAAAGAAACAAACTTTGTTTACTTTTGTACTTAAGGTGGCTAAAGTGTTCAAACTAACATCTGTACTTACTACTACCTAAGTAAACTACCTTCTCTCCTTGCATACCTTAACACAATTTTTAACTGCTGCACAGGCTTTAGTACTTTACTCAGGCCTTGGGTTGCTCAACCTAATTCAGGAGCAAATCATGCCCTTGCTCCCTAAGAAATTCTGCTACATTGCAGCAAGAAGAGTCTTGTTGAACAGCTGAACACTGCATTTTGAGTGATCAGGGGTTCTTCTGGACTGGAGTTGATGCAGAGTTCTGCTGATTTGCTGAACTCTGTGGAAACAGAGAAACAGAATCATCAGCCTGTGATGAAACTTTTAATCTCCCTATAATTCAGAAAGCTAGTACAGCAGGCTTTGAACTCATCGAAACTAAAATATGCACTTGGAGCAAACCTTTTAACATGAAGCCTGTTTCATCTGACCACCGTATGTTTTCTGATCATAAGTACTGAGAGCTCTTTCAGAGATTCAAACCTTTCTATAGTTAAATAGTTTCCTTTTAAGCTTAACTTTTTATGCAAGTAATATTTTTGGAGCAGAGAGGTTCTATAAAAACAATAAGGATTCCTTTGCATCCACAATGAAGAAAAAATATTTTCCCTTGAGGGAACTGAAAAGCTTTAAAAAAACATAAGCTCTGTCATAAGAAGTTTAATGGGAAGGGAATATCTTGTACCCAGCTCTTCATACTATCACCATGTTCTAAGGCAAAAAATAGTACTGAAGCTCCTCTGCATAGGATTTAAAACTTTTTTTGGATATGTTTGATCTCTTAGTAACTGACTGCCTGACTGATGTTTAAGAATTTTCTGCCCTTACCTGGAGTGGAACACACTTAACTGGGTATTACTTCTTCAAGGATAAATATCCCAGATTTAAACCTGGCTCCTTAGCCCAGAGGATTTGCTATTTTAATGCTATGTCATGATATCAGCAATATTTGTATAGACAGGAACTAGAAATATAAATGTATTTAGTTATCACACTTTGGGATTTATGCTGAGCGCTAACATCCTAGCAGAACTGAAATCTCCTTTGCCCCTGTATACTAAGTAATTTTGGTTTGGAAATAAATGTAATAATTATCATAAGGTAAATGAGATTTAAAATGTTAAGCTACTTACCTTGCTTCTCCTTGCTTTCTTCAGAACTGCTTAGAAGTCAAAGGCTGATGACAGCATCAGGTGAATAACAAGAAATATTTTTGTCCTCTGAAGAATATTAACATATAGAACTATGCTTAAAAAGTGACTGGCTTATATTGAATAGAGCCTCATTCATTTCAGCCTCATCTGGGATAATCACATGCCTGTCTTAGAAGAGTTTTGTTGCCAGATGAAAAATTGTTTGCAACTGGTGGGTTAACACAATGCTTATTCTTCAAAAACCACTGGCCTGTGGAATCACAGAATGCTCATTCTGTAGGAAGGAGGACAGGAAAAAGCCCAGCTCAATTGTGCCAACTTTTGCCAGTTCACTGGGTGGTCAGGTGTCAGTTTGGGGTTGGTTACCACCAGAGACCACCAGAGAGATACCCAGGACAGAGGAACATGCGGAGATGGGAGAAAACACATTAATGATTTGAAGGAAATGTTTATCATATGTATATTTATTCCAGGAAAATTAATGGATACGTATGTAAAATACAGTATAAAAACAGGAGCTTTCTCTACAATCAGTACGCACAACTTTCAGAGGAGATACCCTCTCATGTATCCAGCCACATAAATCCTGCTTTGTAATGCTACATTGGTCTTATGGACTTTTATTTTTACGGATTTTGGGTAAGAGTTTCACCACAAGGCTGTCATCCATGCACAACACAATAAATCCAAAGTACATCCTAAGTATGGGATTTCCAGGTAGGATCACATTGCAAAATAAGGACTTCCAGTCAACAAGCATTACTAGAATTAGGAGGACATCGACCTGTCAGAATATTAATGGAGACTCAGAAAGTGGGTCATGAAATTTACATCAATTTATAGGTTGAAGGCATCCTCCTTTTTTTTTTTTTTTTTTTTTTTTTTTTTTCTGTAAAACAAGTAATATAGTCAGGACAGTTTTACTGATTTCTTAATTAAAAGATAATGTATGGGCCACAATTTTTCAAAGACAGAGACATGGCAGGAATATAATGTCCAGTCCTTCATACACAGCTGTTCCAAATATTGAGCCACCGTCAAATGTTGTTGCTATTATTGTGATGTCCATGAGTTACAATAATTACAGAAAAGTTGAAAAACATTGGTTTCTCTCTGTTCTCATTTCATTTTTTAAACTGGTGTTTTTAGAGCGGACAGTATGTTGCAGATTCAGGTGTAAGCAAGGACATGGAAACAAACACTTGTTGTGACATATGACCTCTCTCCCTATTCTCTCTGTAATTTTTTGCACTTAAAATCCTCTCTTGATTTCTGCCCTAGCAAATAAGTGCTACCACTTTAGGAAATTATGTGATACAATTATAGAAGGATAAACCAAGTTATTTTTCTTTCTGTGTCAGCAACCTTTTTTTTGAGATCTATGGCAATATAGTTAGCAAACTGTTTCAAACTGCAATAAGCTGATAGCAGAATTAATGTATTAAGTAGAACAAAAAGAAATAAAAAAAATCTACAACAATGTCTTACATTAAAGAAATCAGTATTGTTAGATAGCAGTATGCCATGATACTGTCAACTGTAAGAATTCAAAACCAAAAAGCCAGTCCCCTAAAAAACATACCAATGACTTCAATGAACATGTAATGGTTTTGGTGTTTGCAGTTTTACATATGACTAGGAGAACTCAGAAAGCAGAACAGGCTTACTTTAAAATTACAAAAGATAGTTTATTTACACAAATTAAGAAGAAAATAAGACAACACATAAAACAACAAATGAAATTTTCAAAGACATCTTTTTTTTCCCCCTGCTAGTATTCACTTTTCTACACACAACATAAAACAAAACTTGTAATTTCAGTAAGTTTTACTATTTAAGAATAATCTTTCATTTAGTTTTTTTTAGGAAAGGAGTCTTTTTGAGTTATAGAGATATAGTCACATGAGGAGTAGTTCTCTGGTGGCTTTTAATGCCACGTATTTGCAGCGGCCAGAAAAGAAGCTCTGCAGACTGTGAAATCTTATTTAGTTTAGCAGCTTTTTTAACACTGCACATGGGTCATACTCCGTTTATTAGGGGTATTGTTTAAGGATGTCTTTTCTAGTATAAAACAAAGAGTCTCTTATACTGTTTTAAAAATTATTTTAATTTTAACTCTTTTTTTAGGAGCAAAAAAGCCAACTTCAAGTCACTTGTACTAGCACTTCACATCTCCTTTAATCAGCATTTATATGTTACAGGAAAAAACGCCCATTTTATTATTACAAGAAATGTTTAGCTATATTAGGCTACTTTTTATTCTTCGCCTCAAAGAGTTTTCTTACCTTTTATTCACTGACTTAGTCTCAGGCTTAGTCTCTCCATGGTTCAATCCTTTTGTCTTGTCTTCACTCTGGGAAAGGCCAGGGCTCTGGAGGTTCCATCTGCTGGCAGGAAAGAGTTAAAGAGGCCTGCGGGGAACACGTGGGCTCTGCCACCACGGCGGGAGCTGTAAAACTCTCCAAGCCACGCGGTGTGGAGGCTGCCGGATGCCTTCTTTCCACCCCTCGGTCTCACGGCGTGGGCCGCTCAGGGCTGCTCCCTGAGGAAGGGGCAGGGACATCCCCCCAGCCCCGGCCAGTGACACGGGCAGCTGCTGCCGGGGCTTTTCCTCCCCTCCTTGGCTGTGATGGAGCCCAGGCATGGCTGGGTCGCTCCCCCGGGGGGGCAGCAGCGCCCGCAGGCGCGGCCAGGCTCGGCCGCCCAGGGGCAGCGGGGCTGGGCCGGCCCGGCCCGTGCGGCAGCCGCCACACGGTGTCACCTGGTGCACACCCGGGGAGAAAGAGGGAGGCTCCAACACATCCTGAGCCTTGTATAGGGTATTGCCCAAAAATCGCATACTGTTATCCGAGTGGTCAAACTACCCGCCAATAGCCAAGCACTGGCCTCTGATAGGCCTGTCCTTCTTCAAAGGAATTCAAAAAGTCCCCATAGGGCGGTCTTCAATTAGAAAAAACAAACTGTGTTAACCCATAACAGAACATTAAAGCAATGGTAGCAAAAAAATATTTCCTTTTCCTTCTTCCAAAGTACACATCAATTTAAGAAACTTGTTCCTATGAGAATGAAATATATAAGGGAAGAAATGGTGCATCAAACAAGCAGCTAAAAGAGATTACATAAAAACAATTACGTTTTAATATAACAATTATTCCAATACACAAGAAAATGGGGAAGTATATCACAAGAGTAAAATTATTACAACAGACTCTTTTTAATGCTTTGAAAATCAAAAAAAGATCCACTGTAAGTAATGACATATTGCTGCAGTACACTACAAAATCATAGTTAAAGTATGTAGGTACAAAATAGAAATATTTTATGGCTATTTTCCTATTGCATTTAAAATAAAATTATCCTGATGTAATTTTTCATAAATAAAAAGTCTAATAATAAGGCAGTGGGAACACATCTTTCAGAAAAGAAAATGAAGGCTAAAGGATATTTAAATGTAAGTATCTAAAAATACTTTAAATGTGTCAGGAGTTGAAATCAAGAGGACATGATGAAGATTACTCTAAAGTAAGGGTTCTCTATGTAACTTTTGACAGCCACATCTGACCACATTTCTCTCACAATACAGTGATAAACCATTTTAAAAGAAGCTTTCTATTTCATTTTCTCAAGAGGAGAAAAAGCAGAGATTAAGGAATGATTAGGAGGCATGTCATATATGCAGGAAATATTGTCACTAGAATATGCTCAAAGCAGTTTTCAATCTATTATCCATGCAGCTCACGACAATATTTAAAAGCTGGACACCGCTTTGGCAAAAGCTCTCTCAGTGACAATTCTCCACTAATAGCAACTAAATAAAATACATGCCTTTTAACATTTCTGTGACAGTATTTTTTTTCCCAAAATCTTGGTTTTTATTTTAATTTGAGAGAGTATCAAGCTGTATTACTACTCACAGCATTTAAAAAAATAGGAGGTAAATTTGCATACTGCAAATGTTAAACCGTAGAATTTCTTAATACAATATGTTCTGAACATCAAAACCATAAATGCATAAAAATCAGCTCCACAAATTCATGGAAGAAAAATATCTGACCTGTAGTTTAAAGGGTCAGGATGTCCTGTAGGTCACACCTGTTTGAATTTGAAATAGTAAATGAGGAGAAATACCCCTATATACTTCCTTCAGCCTCAAAAACTAATGGCTGTGTTTATGAAACAAAACTAAAAGTTAAATTTTGCATTTGTTTAGTTCTCCAGTAATACCACTCAAGTAAGATGGAAAACATTCTTTTCTAATCTGGCACAGGGAAGATATGATACATAATTAATGCCTTGGCAACCAGTCTTAAAACATTGAGTGTTTTAATACAGGGGTAGAATTTTTGCTTTTTAAAGACAGATATCTCTAAAAATGCAGTAAATTTTAAAATGCACTGCCAAAATATTAATATATATTTAATACTTAATATCATTAATTTTGCTTAAGTCACTTATGCAGAGCAAAGAAATATCTGGTAAAGCAGTTACATAAATAAATACTTTGTGCATGATGTATTTACAGCACATCATGTGACTGTACAAAGCAAAAAGGGTTATAGCACTTGGAGTACTTAAAGATGAGAAAGCTGTCAATCAATATTAGCCTGCAGGGAAAAATAATTTTATCCAAAGCAAAAACCACAATGTGGATTAGAATGAGTGATTAGTAGACAGGACTCCAAAAATAAGAGCCTTGGAGATAAAGATATGAAAAAACAAGACAAACAGGTTAATACTTATTTTTAAAAATGGGTCTTGGTGGTTTTTTAAGTTAATTGCAAATCAGTATAGCTTTGCAGGACTCATAGTGGCAGGATGCTGGTCAAATAGGTGGAAAGGGCTTGTATTAGTGCAGCAGATATATTCTCCAAAGCCCCAGTGATTTGCACCCTTACCTTGTCCTCCCAAGGACAAGGTTTTATGTGTTTATGTGTTTTATGTGTTTTATGTGTTTATGTGTTTTATGACATATACTCAGCATGAAACAGACAAAGGCCTCAAAGGTGTTCAGAACTGTTGATCACAATGACCCCCCTAGCCACCCCAGCAATGAGTTTATACATCCACAGCAACATACTGAAATATGTCTCTAGTAGGGATGTTCTTACAAAGAAATGACTCCCTGACCGATGCTGTGCCAGTGTTGCAAGTAAACAACCTAAGGGTTCCTCAGCTGAGCCCCTTCCTTGGCTGTGACCACTCCAGATGTCTATGAAACACAACAAGATACCGGCCAAAATCCTTTGGGCTATTAATAAATGCCATTTCTGGTTAGAATCATATTTTAGCAAATTTCAGAAATTTTAAATGTCCGCATGCTATAAATAAAATGGCTTCATTCTTGACCTTATTATTTTTCCATTTGACAGTGTCCTCTCTGAGAAATCAACCCAGCTAAAAACTGTGGGTAAAATACTGCTGTTACCAACTTAGGCATCACATTTTTTAACCTTGAAAATATAGACAAATTTTTTTTTTCCTCTAGGGACTCCAGAAGTAAATAAAACTTGAATGCTTTTTTCTCAAGTTTTTCTTAAATATTGAGGTTGGATTTGACACAACAGGAATACCTGAGGCTGAATTAGACAAGTAAACAAAATGATGACAACAGTCTCTAACTAAAGTTTAACTTTTACAATTCTGAAGTGTATACAAAGATAATATATTGAACATTATTCCTAAAATGTATCTCAATATCCCATCAAAGGAAACAGATCTATGATTTCAGACTATGGAGGGCAGTAACATTCCCCTTTTTCACCACCTTGAATCTCTTTCTTGAGGCAAAGCTCTGGATGGATATAGCTCAAAAAGCATAAATTAAAGCAGTTAAGCTCTTTTCACTCTTTCTCTTCATTTGCTGATTGAATAAAATAATTTCCCCATAATGCAGGTCTGTTTGTTTCCTATTTTACTGTTCTCGTGTGGAATAGCTGAGTTCACTTCTATATTTTTAGAAGCTGTAGAATACCAATGACAGAAGTGAAACACAGTGATTGTGCCAACATGCAGAGAGTGATAAATACAAGATAATTAAATGCTCCCTTGGTGTTTTGTAGTTGTTTAAGATACAGGTTTCCTTACTTTTAATTTTATTGTATTGTGTTTTCCCTTTCCTCAGTCCATCCTTCCTCCTTTTCATTTATCTGACCTCCCTCCCATTGTTTTCCCATTGAAAATAACCTTCTGGCTTCTGGTTTTTCTCATCAACTCCACTAGGAGGATATTAAAAAAAAAAAAAAAATCTCTATACTTCCTTTGGGACATGATCTGCCACAAGGGTTGGATTTTCACTAGTACTCTGACATGAACAAATAGTGGGGGGTTGTGGGCCTGACACTTCTGGGTCTGAGAGATTTTAGCCTGCTAGCAGCTGCTAACTTTTTTCCCAAGGGAAAATTTCTCAAGAAAGTTTCTTCTCAAAACAATATTGGCAAGCAACTCTCCTTTCTCAAACCAATCTTTCTCCAGATGGTGTTTTGCTGTTTCTCTAGTTTCACCAATGGGACTAGAGAGATATCTTTCCTATTCACCAATAATGTTAAGTCTGTATCAGAACACCTTATTAAAGGTAGTAAGACTTAGACAATAAAGGCCTTTTTTCTATGCTCTTTGCCTTCTGAAGTATTTGGAGTCTCTCATCTTTCTTTCAATTCCAACGATGACAGGGGGAAGTGCCTCTTGCTCAAAGTGAGTGCACTCAGGCTGCCTGCATCAGAAACGTGGCTCTGAGAGTGGTTCAGTCCCTGTCCAGCTTCTCTGCTGTGAACATGTATGTGCAGGAGGAAGCATTCATTTGCCAGTCCTGTGGCCTTTTTCCTTCCACAGCCCCCTCCACACCAGTCCACAGATGTGGCTGGTTGCAGAGAAAGAAGCAGACTGAAAAACACGTGGACAAGAAGGAAGCATCAGAACTGATACACTGGTGCTCTCTACCTTGGCTACTTATCTCTCCGTGCTCCTTTAGTAAAGAGAGTGATCCTGAGCACTTAATGTTGCAAAATAGGTGTGTGAAGTAAACAGGTCTGAATACATTCCCTACAACACTTTCTCAGTGCATTTTCTTTGGAAGAGGGACACTAGTGAAAAACAGAATAAACTGGACTAACTAAACCAGAGAGCTTCAGTTCACTTTCACTTTGTGGGTTTTTTTCATTTCTATTTCTTTATTAAGCAAAAGTTGCTCCACTGTACTTGTTTGGCACCACAAAGGAGTAAATAAATTCCTTACATTGCAGAAGTGCTGCATATTGTTATTTACAAAGTGTCCAGGATAAAGATTTTATGACAGACAATTCCATGTTCAATCCTCTGCTTACTGATACGAAGTCTGACCAGCAAATGTTCCTATACAACCACTCTCAATGCAGTTGTGATATTAGTTACATTATTTTGAATGCTAATATTCTGTATTCATGTTTACTAGGAGGTGTTTAGAAACTGGAAAATGTAAAGGGCAATACATAAGGGGATGTTTTACTTGTAAAAATGTATACAGATGATGAGTCATTACAAAAGGACTGGATGGCAAGCTAGACTAAGCACGAGGTGTGTACTTGAGGAAAAACTATCAGGAGATATGCATGTGTCCGTTGTTTATGGGCACAGCAACCAACAACACCCCAGAGAATGTCACTCTGCTGCCAATGACTGTTAAAACCAATCGAGTCGCCTGAGGCAATGCAACACACTGGAAAATAAGATTGATGAAGCTTACATGACCATCATGGGAAATTAAAACACCAGGCCCCTCTGTTAGAAAAAAACAACCTGTTTTTCAGAGGAAATGTCACTTACCCAGCCCCCCAACCCCCTTCATTATTTGCATATTGTGTTGCCTAAACCCCACTGGTAGTTGGGAAGTAAACAGTACTTGATACCATAACAGGAATACAGTGGAAGCACAAATCTCTAAGTTGTGCAGCCTCCATGGTCCTCTTGGTTTAGCTTAGCCCTGTCTGCACCCCTGTCGGTGTCCAAAATCCAATTTCCTTGTGATCTCCAGCTTGAACTCCGTGAGAGTAGTGCTATCATGATGTGGTACATTCAGTGTAGCATTTACTGATTAGAACATGGATGAACCAGCTTGAGAGTAGCTTGATGAGGATCTAATTGCAGCCTAGAAGCTTAAAAGAAACCAGTGACAA
Source organism: Horornis vulcanius (assembly GCA_013401035.1). Classification (NCBI taxonomy): domain Eukaryota; kingdom Metazoa; phylum Chordata; class Aves; order Passeriformes; family Scotocercidae; genus Horornis; species Horornis vulcanius. The sequence goes on along the minus strand of VZUA01099152.1, from coordinate 3,375 downwards.
TGCAACAGCTTTTTCACAGAATTTTTCTATTAATCCTATTTTTCATNTCACAGAATTTTTCTATTAATCCTATATTTCATAGAATCACAGAATGTTTTGGGCTGAAAGGGACTTTTTAAAGGCATTTAGTCCAACATCTCTGGAATAAGCAGGGACATCTGGAAAGACTGCCCAGAACCCCATCTCATCTGACCTCTAGTGTTTCCAGGGATGGAGCACCTATCACCTCTAAGGGCAACCTGCAATATTTCTTCAATTTTTTTATTCTGTTTCACATTATTTAAGAACATTGGTTATTGCACAGAAGGACTTAAGGACGGCTATATAAAGAGAAGATGGAAAAAGAGATATACATAGAAACAGAGTTGCTGT